>VZRX01010294.1:414842-560257 GCA_013398075.1 Notiomystis cincta
TGTGTGTCACATGTAGACACGTGCCTAGCTGTAATTTTGAGACAGTCTTTTATGTTTCTCTGTCTCTGGGAGGGGACCGGGGAGGATCCTTATCTGATGTGTTATCCCACATTCTTGACTGAAGGGATTGTCAAGCATTGGAACAGGCTGCCCAGGGAGGTGGCAGAGTCACCATCCCTGAAGGTGTTCAAGGAACAACTGAACATGACACTTATGGCTGTGGTCTACTTTGCAAAGTAGTGTTTGGTCAAAGGTTGGGCTTGATGATCTCAGAGGTGTTTTCCAACCTAAATGATTCTGTCATTTTCAGCCCTCAGCAGTAGAAGAGAGTTGCAGTTTGTGCCTTCTTCGGCTAATGGCAACTTCATACCTTTGAAAGGAATTGTGACAGACTTCACTGTTGTTCTTTGCATTGTATCATGGTTTCTCACCATTAAGAATTACTGTTTCTGATGTAATAAGCTCTCCACATTTTGGGGGCTTTTGAAACAGAAATTACATTGTTGTAGAAGAGCCTGTAATGCAGGATATGAAGGATAACCTGTATGATTTACTGGAGAAGAAGTACTCTTGTGGACAAGATAATTTAAGACCTTAGGCAGAAGTAGGGCTCTTCAAATTCTTGATTAATAAATATCAAGACCATTCACTTTTTAAATGTTTGTTCCTTTTAGTTGAAGAATTGTTTCTTGTGTGCTTAATTATAGGAATTAATTAGTTGTGGGAATTGGTAACTTCTTTGATTCATGCACATAGTGAATTGGGACATCTATGAAATCTGGAAATGAGAAAATCAGAATGATAGTGACTGTTTTCTTGACACAAGTGCTAAGTATTTTCATTGGGAAATGAGAAGAGTCTGTATTTTGTATTTTCTTAATATTTTTTCATGGTAGCATAGAGGACTATTGTGTAGTGCACATCCAGGTTTCATCTGTTACATTTTTGTTCTCTCTGTTTCTGGCCCTGGTGAGAAGATAAACAAGATGTTTGTTTGAGATTTTTGTATAAAAACAGCCTTGTTTAAGTTAAAGCTTTCATGTGCAAAGGGTACTTGTTAATCTGCTTGGGTTGCCTTGAAGTTTATTCTTCACAATTAAAACAGAATTAACAAGTCAAAATTAGGATTCCTTTTGGGATTTTCCCCTTACACACACCCCCCCTCTAAATTTCATATATCATACCAACTCTGGTGTTAAGATGGCACGAGACAGGTCGACCTGAATTTGTAGTTCTGACTTCGCTTCAGTCATGCTGCGTATCTTGCTTGGTGGGTAGCACCCCTTTGGTGACAATTGTTTACACATCCAACATATGATAATAAGTGTATATGAAAGGCTTGCTGAAAGGGTTTCAAGTAGACAGTTTCCTGGGGCATGGGTGTGGGCTGGATAGGTGTGGTAGCATGTTTTGAGCCAAAGCCTGCAATTCTTGTGGTACCAATCCTTGCCAGAGTTCACCTTCGAGTCTCAGGCAACCCCCCAGGATAAATCTGCCTTCCATGCTTGTTTTAGAGCACATCTCTATATTCCTGAAAATGCTGTTCTCTGATTTCTTTTGCACAAATGGAGTGATTTCTTCCCTGTTCCCCTTGTATTTATCCTTTTTTCTAGTGCAAAGCCTAAAATTTGGTTGTAGAACTGTGGAGTTGGGATTTAAGTATTCTTGTAATTGCTAAAAGTTACAAGAATTTTTGAACACTTTTAGCTACAAGCATTCCACTACTCTGCCTCCTTTGCAGCTGAACAGATGTCTAATGTGCTTTTTGGAACAAATCCTCTGTGCCTCAGGCAGGTATCAAAGTCTTCACACGCCACACGCTTAGAAATAAGGAACATCACCTAGTTGAAACATCCTGCATATACAAGGGAACACATTTTTCTTTAAAGTACATTGTTCAGCTTTGTCACTATCATTTTACCCTCATGTATTCCAGCTCTCATCAGAAAAGGAGATGAGAGGAAATTCAGCATCTCTAATTAGAATTTTCTCCACACTGACTTCAGTACAAAAACTGCTGGGAACACAACTCATCAAATGCTTTTGATAACACTGGAAACTCTGTGTTACAGAACTTTTATTCCTTGACTTTTCTCAAGGAAATGCTAAATTCAAAGTGGGACTGAGGACTGATACCACATAAAGTTACAAAGTGATCAACTTTGTGTTTGCCTTAGTTGAGTTCTTTCCTCTTTGTGGAAAGTAATAAAATTATGCCATTATGAAAGGGGGAATGGGGTTTTTACATGTTGTAAGGTTATTTTACCATTAACAAAATGGACATTTTGTGTCAAAAATACTGAGCTCCCGTGGTCTAGAAGTGTATACATAATTGGTAGCAAGATTTGAAAAGGCAGCTTGTAAACACTAGAGCTGACCAAAAAATCTTTTATGCTTTTGGACACTCTACATGACAGTAGTCACACTGATACAGCTAACAAGCATTAACACTTTTATCATATTTTATACAATTTAATTTATATCAGATAGCCTGTGCAGAGCCTAAGCTTATTTTGGATGTGCTATTTTATATAATTATGGCATTTCAAAAAATTTTGCTTTGCTTACAAAGGGGTCATCAGCTATCATTTCAATTACTATCTCTGTAAGCCTGAGTTTTACAAAATACCTCTGCTTAGAGGACAACAGCCTAAAAACTTGACCATGAAAAAGTTTACTTACTCCCTTAAAATAGTCATAGCAGAAAGCCTTAAACCTCCATTCAGTGCTTATCCTCTGCAAGTTTGCTGATGACATGAAGCTGAGCAGGACCATTGATGCAACAGAAGGATGGGATGCCAGCGAGAGGGACCTGGACAAGCTTGAGAAGTGGTACCATGAGAACCTCCTGAAGTTCAGCAAGTCCAAGTACAAGGTGCTGCACCTGGGTCAAGGCAATCCCCAATAAAGGTGTGGACTGGGAGAGGAACTCATCAAGAGCTGAGAAGGACTTGGAGGTTCTGGCAGACAAATGCTGGACACGAGCTGGCAATGGGGCAATGTGCATTTGCAGCCCAGAAAACCAACTGCACCCTGGGCTGCATCCAAAAAAGTGTGGGCAGCAGGGCAAGGAATGGATTCTACCCCTCTGCTCTGTTCTCATGAGACCCCACCTGGAGTGCTGCATCCAGCCCTGCAGTTCTTAGCACAAGTCAAATGTGGAACTGTTGGAGCAAATCTGGAGGAGGGCAACAGAGATGATCAAAGGGATGAAGCACCACTCCTGTGGAAACAGGCCTAGAGAGCTGGGTGTGTTCAGCGTGGAGAAGACTCCAGGGAGACCTCATTGTGGCCTTCTGGTACTTAAGGGGGGCCTATAGAAAGAGGTAGAGGTGATGCCTACAAGGTGACTTTTTACACAGACAGGTAGTGATAGAACAAGGGGTAGCAATTTGAAACTAAAAGAGGGGAGATTTAAATTAGATGTTAGGAATACATTCTTTACTGTGAGGGTGGTGAGGCCCTGGGAACAGGTTGCCAAGATGAGCTGTGGATACCTCATCTGCGGAAGCGTTCATGGCCACGTTGGGTGGGACTTTGAGCAACCTGGTCTAGGGAAAGGTGTCCCTGCCCATTGCAGGGGGCTGGAACTGGATGATCTTTCAGGTCCCTTCAACACAGACCATTTAATGATTCTCTGATAAAGGCTGTGAAGAGTTACTTGCCTTAGAATACCAGCTAATGGTAAATATAGTGCACGTGCAGGTTGGAGTGAGGCAGTTTGCCTCTCCAGGTTTAGAGTTACCATATTTACATGCAATAATAATTCTGGCTTCCTTTGAGTTATCTTCAGAAGTTTTGAAATGGAAATTTTGATTTCCATAACTCATAATAATATATTTAAAAAAACAACACACAAACACAAAATCCCCAAAACTCAAAACTACAAACTTCTAGAGATGAGAACAAAAGAAGAAATCTCATCTATCTTCATTACTTCATTTCTGTCAATGAAAGGCCTTCTGTGTTTGAAATGGTTCTTTTTTCAGTAAAGACTTGTGATTCTTTATATTTTGGGTTGATTTCATACTGTGTATTTGCATGTCAAAATCCAAATGTAGATGCCTGTGCTTCTTCTCATCATCTGACTTCTTAGCTGTCTTGCAGTAGCCATACAGATGTAATGTAAGTTTGCATAAATGTTTTCGGAAGTATTAGTCTTAATGGCATTTGTTATTTCTCCCTCCACACAAACTGCTGTGATTTAAATGTATAAATATATGTAATTGTGGAAATATAAGCTTAACAAATTCTATAACGATTTCTTATTATAATGCTCTCCATTAAAAATTCTTTAAAATACTGTAAATATCTCAGCTTTCTATACTGATAGAAATGCCTGTGAGATTCTCCTCTTTGAAATATAGAATTGTTGAGCTGTTTTCCTTTTAGAGAAGGTGCTATCTTCTGTTATGTGTCATTCCTTTTGCATATTTGAGTTCCTGAAGGCTGAATTTAGTTGTAACTTCAGTGTGCTCATGAGGTTTTTCCTGGGCACAGGCTGTTGTCAACAGCTAACTTTAGCAGGTTATTGCAGGTAAAACAAAGAAAAACAAGCTGGTTTTAACATGGATTAGAGTGGAGGGTTGGTTATTTTTTTTCATTTTCAGCTTTATTTTTAAGCACTTTTTAAATTCCTTTCACTGGAATGTTTGGGCAGAATATATTTCCATCTGTCTTAGGTAAAGCTTAAAATACTCCCTACTCCTTGATTTCTGTATGCTATCAGCTGCAGGTTCTGCAGAGCCTTCTGGTCTGTTCTGCCTCTCTCACCACTACCAGCACCAGCATAATGTAATTCCATCCAATAAACCACTTGTTATCCAGGGTGGGGAAGGAGAAAAGTGTAGTTACATTAAAAACCATTAGGGTTGTGAAAGCACACATTAGAGTCTGCCAGTGCAGCTCAGCTGACATTGTGCAAGGCCATGTAGTACTTGTACCCTGCCATAGCTCATACTGTCACTGACACCTCACTGATTTCTCACAGCAGTGTTGTTGATGAACAGCAAAGCATGGAAGCTGGTAGAACTTCAGGAATCCAAGTGATAAAGATCATGGTAGAAATACATGAGCATAGTGCACAACTTCACTGTACAGAGACCCTGTTTTCTACTTTTCAGCTCTGCTTCCACTGCCTTACACTGCTGTATTACCTGTTGTCTCCTGTCTCCCGTGCTGTTCTCAAGGTGCCTATGTCAGAACTGTACAGCCCTGCCCATTGGCATAAGCAGTGTGTCAGTAATGCTTTCTCATTCCCTGCTACTGCTTTCATAGACTCCTTGCCTGTACCATTAGCAGGAGGATCAAAGTGTACATTCTGAGTCTTTCCTTGTTCATGGTCCTTGGAATCTGAAGGAAACAATGTCTGCTTCTTACTCCAAACCAGGAGTAAGGAGCTCAGGCTCTGACAGCAGTAATCTGCAGGATTTCAACTAAAGAGGGTCATTGTTGCCTTTAACATCCTTTTCCTGTAGGTTCCTTTTCAACTTATTCCTCTATTTCCTTGAACTCCCCAGATCTTTTCTTGACATTTCATTAACCTGGCTTCTTTGCTTTCAATCATTGGTTTCAAGTGTTGGAAGTCTTAAATGGAGAGAGACTCTCAAATGGAGAGACTCTCAGAGACACTTTTAGCATAGGCTGCTGCTTGTCATCCACAGCTCTGTATTGCATCACTTTCCTTGGGCTGGGCAAAATGCTTACAGTGCATGTCTTGCATGCTGTTTGAGGAATTCCAAGTACCAGATGAATCCCAAGGCTGGAGCTGGCTACCACAGTATCATGTTGTTACACATTTGTGAAACCAAAATTGCATTAGTCTCTTTAATTGTAATGCCAAATTGAACTCTCCTGTTTAGGCCCTTTTCCAATGCTGCACAGCCTTGTTTTTCAGGTTTCTCCTTCCTATTAGAATGTTCTTAAACTTTTCTTGACTATGATACTTTTCATGTTTATGAATGTTCATAATTTTGAATGTTCTCTGTTCATACAAGCCTTTTAGCATTGATGTTCCTGATGTAACAATGGGTATTTGCAAATCAGCTATGCCTTAATGTATTCTTGTGCTGTTTCTGAACTTTTTAGTGAAGTGAAAGTAAAGACCAAATTACTGTATGAGGCTCATAGAGGTATTTGTCCTAGTTTTTTCTTTTGTGGCCAAAAAAAACCACAAAGCCACTTTTCACCAAATACTTCAAAGCTCAAACATACATGGGCAACATATGTGTGAAATCTGCATGCGAGTCTTTGTCTCCCCTTTGTCATCCGTTCTTTGAAACTCTACTTCTGATGTTTGAGTTCTCATAATGCCACTAGGCTTTCTTTCAGCTGATCATATTCAGCATAATTTTGATTGTATCAGAATTAGTTACAGTTTTTAAGTAAAAAGGCTTTATTTATTCTTTAATGCACCTTGCTCAGATAATTTCACCAAATGTTCAGCCAGCAAATTATTCCTGTTAGTCAGAATGTAAATTAGAGGCTGACGCACTTGCCTCATCAGCTTACAAATTAAGCAGTTAATCAATTTTGGTGTGATATTCCCCCATGGGGTTTGTGTTGCTGACTCACATATGCTCAATATCTTCTCCTTTCAACAACAAGCAGGAGTGCAAATGAAGCTTGTTCCCAGCTGAGCATTCACTGGTCACGGCATTCCAAATCCATCAGTCAGTGTATCCTCCTGATGGATATTATTGTCTTATTGCTCCTGGTTACCTCTTTCCTGAGCAGTGCTTGAATACAAACCAGACAATTAGATCTGCATACTTAAAAGCTAGTAGTGAAGGCAGAGCTACAGGGTTATTACGTATGTTACTGATGGGGTAAAGTGAACACGGAAATTCTGCTTATGTCTGAATATGTCATACAGTATTTTGGTTAAAAAGCAGATATGTCTGTGTGATTTTTTTCAATAGACTTCTGATATTAAATGAGTTTCTAAGGAACTAATTTTACAATCCAAATCCTAAGGTAAGCTTGAGGAAGAAGAGGATAATTTGATAGATGAACAGAAGTTGAAATAATTTTTGGGGTCACAGAAATCCCACTTACAGTTTAGTCTGCTTATAGAGAGATTAAAATAAATAGAAGCAAGAATTTACTCCTCTGCCTTCACTATAATATTTATTTTATTTCTATTGTTTTTTGGAACAGATGCCATTATTTCATAGTGCAGACCTCCATATCCTTGTTTTTTTAAAGTGAATAGTTTTGAAATGTTTGACATATTTGTGCTATTTTTGATTTTCTAGGTTTGTTTTATTTTTCACTGAAAAACCCAATAATTTCCTTTGGACAATGTCTTATGAAATTCATTTATCTAAAATTAAATGGTAAGAGTCAGCCCTCAGCCATACTATATATACACTATATAGTAACCATTAAACTTTGCCTTTTTAGTGTTGATTGTTGACTCTGTCCTTATATAATCCTGAACTCTGTCAACAAAATGTTGAGTATGGTATAGCCCAAGAGGGAGAGCCACGCTTCTCCCTTCCCTCAGTGATAAAAATACTGTATTTCTTCTGCTGTGGTTCTAACATTCACCAAAATGGGAGTCCAGCCAGGCCTTATCAGGCATTAGATTATACATAATTGAGGTTAGGGTGTGGATTTGTTTGGTTTTTCTTTTTTAAACAAGTCATTGGTTCCTCGAGGCTCCTGTAGGCATCCCGCCAGTTCCTTACTCTCTACACAACATTATGGAATTAAATAAAGGAACTCAAAGGGAGCCACTGGGGAAAGAATCACACGGTTACCACTTCAAGCAACTATGTTGTTTTGCAGCATGAAAGTTTTTAATCAGGTGGCTTATTCATCCTGCCCATTGTTAAAACCTCTCTGTGCCATGTTTGCTTTCCAATTAATGTCACTTTAATTTTCATACCTGCTACTCTCTAAATTAAAATGTTACTTGCAGCCCTTCTCTACAAGGTGTGGCTTTGAGCTCTTCAGTTGTTTGCATGTTCAGCCTCCGTCTTTTTTCCTTCCCTTTTCCCTTCTGTACCTCTGTTGTGCTTTAGAAATATCACCCATTTCTTAGCTTCTGAAAGTACACAAGTCTAGCCACATGCAAAGTAAGTGGCTAGGAATATTGTTGTCAAATCCACCTGCTGTGTCTTAATCCAGAAAAATAATCCTGCATTACTTCAGTCTGTGGCAGGAAAGGAAGAAGCAAGGGATAATGGAGGAGTGAATTCCTGTAACTACCTAAGGAATGCAGAAGAAATAATGATACAGGAAACAAGTGATACAAGGGGAAAGTGAAGTTTCTGATGTTGGTTTGAGGATGGGGAGTTAAGCTTTCCCTGTGCTTGCTGTTGTAGTGTACAGCTAGATGAATGTCTCTCCAGTTTCTCCATTCCCTGGTGATGAAGGTATCCCACACTATGTGGCACCAAAAAAAAAAAAGCCCTTTTAGAAGGGTTGGAGTGGAAATACCTAATTTTCAATTTGCTTAAGTAATGCTATTTTTCTGTGCAAAGTTTGTATTTCAGAATACTGTTTTTAGAATCATAGTGCAGCAAAGTCATAGAATGGTTTGGGTTGGAAGGAAAAAGGACATCTAATCCAACCCCTCCTGCAATAGGCAGGGACACCTTTGACTAGAGCAGGTTGTTCAGAGCAACCAGTTATGTATTGGGAGGTGGAGAGACACCGAGTAACAGTGATACTTTTCCTGACTCCTGAAGCTCAGCTTTGGATTGTCCTCAATTAAATGGTAGCTCCTATGTGCACAGTGGCATGCACACAGTGTTTTCTGGTAACCATCAAATCTTTCTGAAGCAATTCTGAATCTGAAATCTGAAAATGTTTGCATAAAAGTGTAACGTGATTTTATTTTCTGTCTCCACTATTCTTCCTGTTTGCAGACTTTTAGGTCTTGAACAAAAGTCTGAACACACCTCGTTTTCTCAAGGAATTTAGCTAAGGGATTTCTCTTCTAATCTGTATGAAATACAGGTTTGGTTTTGGGTTTGGTTTGGTTTGGTTTGGTTGGTTGGTTTTTTTTTTAGGTTTTGGGGGTTTTTTTGTTTGGCTGGGGTTTTTTTGGTTTGTTGGTTTTTTGGTTTTTTTGGTTTTGTTTGAGTTTTGGGGGTTTTTTTGTTTGGTTTTGGGTTTTGTTTTTTATTGTTTTAGGGTTTTGGTGTTTTTTTGTTTTTTTTTTAATTTGTTTTGTTTTTTTTTTACTTTATTTTTTAGTAGTAGGAAGAATACTTGGAGATGTTTGTCCAGATTCTGAGATAAGCCAAAGAGAAGCAAAAGGGAGGAAGGAATGCTTGTGTAAACAAGGAAGAAGAGTTTGAGAGGAGCACAGAAGTTTATTTTATTTCTCTAATCTAGAGGATGGATAATGCCTTCTTTAGCTCAGTAATGTTTTTTAACTCCCCAATGTTTTCATCTCCCCAGTGTTTTTTTTATCACCAGTGTACAGGTCTTATTTTCATTGTCTTGATCACTTTGCTAGAAGTCCTGCATGGTCAGGCACATAACTGTCCATTTTACCACAGTTTTACTGGACCAGAAGAAAAATTAAATACCATGAAATGGGTAGACTGGGTAGATGACCTTTCTCAAACTTGAGACCTCTAGACTTGCAAAGTATCTTAGGTGAAAACCTACCTGATTTTGTAAATGTACATGCACTGTGTATTACAGTGTAATTATTGGTTACAAATTATAATATGCTAGGTTTATTCTTCATGCCTTCTTGAGAAGACAGGTGTTGCAATATGCTTTTTGAGACTGCCTCAATTTCTCTCCATGCAAAAGCAGAAATCTTACTTTTCTCTTACAACATGTTTGCCCTCTGACCTTGAAAATGCAGTGTGAAGTACAAACAACAGAAGCAATAGAGACATTTGCTCCACCCCAGTTTCTTAATCTACCAAAAGCAATTGTGTGTTCATGTTTTATCTGGGCTATACTGGCCTCTCCTTTTGCCATGAAGCCTTCCAGCCTGGGGGAGCCTTCCAGCCACAGAAGAAATGCATGTTCATAACTCCTGCAAGCAGTTTGACAATTTTAGTACCGTAACAGTCAGGGAAAATTCAGGTGCCAAGAACTTTTCAGAATGTCCTGAGCTCTTAGACCTTCACCTACTCCTGTCTTTTCACACTCAGGGTCTTGACTATCATCTTAAATTTCTGAACATAGAAGGGATGATTAAGAGATAGAATTAATATTTCTGCTCTGATAACTGCAGTGTGGTTTAGAGTCTGTTGCATTCTATAAATTTCCTTTTGTTCCCAGATATTTCTGCACAGCCTTCTGATGATTTATGTCACTTCAAACTCTCTAAGGTTATACCTACTGCATCTTCACCAAAGCCAAATGTTGCTGCAAGCTTCTCTCAGGGAATGCTAATCTGGACATTCAGCTGTCAAAATCTCTCTTGTTCTTGGGATTTCCTTGCCTGGAGAACACACTAGAGGAATGTTATTCTCTTTGAAAAGTGGAAGTGTATCATATTCTAGTCAACAGAGCCTGGACAGAAACCTGGCTGACTTGCTGCTATGCACTTACTTTGGTCTGAGCTGAATTGCTCTCTAAGCTTCATTGATGAAACCCCAAAATGTATTTAGTCCTCACCTCCTTGGTTTTGGGTGAGAATGTTGCCCACAGTGAAGAGATGAATGAATGTTCAGGGAATGCAAATTTTAAAAATAGCCCACTTTTGACTGAATGTTGCTTCTCTGTGCACAGTACTTTTTATACTTTTGTGAATTTAGGAACAATAGAATTTTATGGAAATGCTGTCACCAGTGATTTTCAGAGATGTGACATGAGACTAGATGCATCTTTGGTCTGGCAATACGTTCGTGTGGATGGTTTGTTGCTTGGAAATAATGAGTGTTGTTATGTCCAGACAGGAAAACAAGAATAATTTAAGTGATAGCTCTGAGGGATTTTAGTAGATGTAACAGTCAAGACTAACTCCTATCTTTTTAACTGCAGCAAGCCTTCTTTTGGAAAATCTGCAGGTGAAACATTATTTATACATAAAAGAGTATTTATAATGTTTCAGAATATTAGTATTTTATAATACTTGATTCTGTCTAGTCATCAACTAGTGACAGCAGATCTGGTGGATCAAAATGGAATAAACATGCTTCTGTAAATCACAGATTTATGATCTCATCAGTTTGAAGGGTAGATTTCAAGACTTAGTGTGTTTGCTACTGTACTCTGCAGCTTTATAAGGTAAACATAATTTATCTCTAATCTGTGCTTTTTCCTCAGTTTAAATACATGAGGGACTTATGTTAGATCACATTGGAAAGAAAATACTGATAAGACCTTCAACAGGAAGTAGATCTCTGAAGGAAAACTCTTGGTCTGAAACAGAATTTTGCTCACTTTCAGAACATGCCACATGTTTAGCTCTGTAAGAGAAGTGTCCTGAAAGAGTTGTGAATTTTTAGTGTTCATGAGTCAGCAGTTGCCAGTTGCTCTGCTGTTTGGAGGACAGCAGAGTTGACAGTGGTATAGAGAAGAGCAGTTAGAGTGGTCAGTGATGGAGCAACAACCCTGAAGAGAGACTAAGAAAGAATGGAGAAGGCTGGAGGCTTTGACTATTTGTAAAAGCATGAAGGTAGTAGATAAGTTGAATTCATCAGGTATTCACCAGAATTGTGAGCTAGTAGGCATTCACTGTAACTACCAGATCAATTTAAAGTAGAGCACATATTTCTGTAAGTAAGTGGTGAACTGTTGCTGCAGGAGTTCCAATGGCACAGTATCAGCAGGTTTGAAAAGGCATTAGACAAATTCATATGCAACAAACCTATAAATAAATAGTGACAGGAACAACTAAGGGTGTGTCTCAAACACCTTGCTGTTACCAGTGTGGATTCTGAACACATACAAGAGAAAGAGATTCCATAAAAGTACCAGGCCTGTGTGGTTTCTTAAGTGGTGTCTTCAATTAAAACTATCAGAAACAAAATGTGGATCTGATGCAGAAGACAACTTCTTATATTCACTTGTTCTGTGTTTTTTTGATTTACTCTTTATTTGTAAAGAACCACTTTTCCCATACAAATGATACTGGTTTTTTCATATGAGATATCCTAAACTGACCATAATTTATTTCTTTCATGTTTTACAGTGAACAACCCTATACCTTCCAACCTGAAGTCAGAAGCTAAAAAGGCAGCTAAAATACTACGAGAATTTACAGAAATAACTTCCAGAAATGGACCAGATAAAATCATACCACGTGAGTAAAGAAAATGCTCTGACTCAGCTAAAACCTTCAGCACTCCCCTGGGCTGCAGTCTTGATGTCTTTACCAATTCACTCTGTTTTCACTGACCACAACTTAGAGATGAATGAAGATTTCAGGTGCCATAACTTCTTTGAAAATATTTTGGTAGTAAAGGGTTTCAGTTTGCTGTATTCTTGGCAGATGTTACTGACTAGGAGAGATCTTTTGAGTGTTTATCACTGCACTGGGAAGGCTTCCCCCTGGGATGGACAGACTGTCTCATGCTCAACATGTTCTTAAGAGAGAACCTGGGATAGTAGCTCTAGCTCTTGAATATCTGTGTTGATTAGAACTAGCTAGATGAAAATAAGTTGAAACAAAAAAATCAGGGTGTATTTTCCTTTTGATCCTGGTTCAGCACTCTTACTTGCTGCTGTCCTCTTTAGTTTTGCCGTTGTTACTCTGTGTTTTACCTAGAGTGTAACACTGGTGTTGCTGGTTGTGGTTTTGAATCCATAACTGTGATGTTCTGGAAGGTCTGCAACAAGATTTGCAGGATGATGGCACTGTATTTGCCACGAACACTGTCTGATGATACAAGCTTCTTAGGCTGCTCTACGTCGATGTGATTTAAATTTGGACTCTTCCAAATATATGTGGAGACATGGTTGTCAGCTATTCACTGCCTGTTTTCTGTTTATCTTGCCAAGGGTACTCACACACAATGTGTGTGGCACTGAACAAACTAACTCTATACAAGCTGATCAGGACAGGTGAAGCAGTTGTGGCAGTGCACAGACTGTCACAGGCTAAAGTGACCTGCAGCTCGGTTTGTGTTTCTCTGTGGTAGAAGAGTCGTTGTCAGTTCAACTTTCTGCAGTTTTCTTTAAGCTTTTGCTTTGATTATTTGATTCTTGTGTTCATATTTGTTAAATGTTGAGTTTTGTTCTCCCCTTCTCTTAGAACTTCTCTTACAAGGTCTTGAATAAATGATTTTGCTGTTTCAGCTCATGTAATAGCTAAAGCCAAAGGCCTTGCAGTTTTGTCTGTTATCAAAGCTGGATTTTTGGTGACTGCTCGAGGTGGAAGTGGAATTGTATTAGCTCGTCTTCCTAATGGAAGTAAGTGGATATTCTCCTTTTTTACTTCATGAGAGGATTAAAAGAGATAAAAAAATATTTTTTCGTTGTTCTTTTCACAGCATAAAACAGAAGATGTGTGATAAGTCAGGCAAGTAGGTGACAGGTGACAGTGTTTGTTGTGAAAACTGCTTTCAAATCTTTGTACCTTTGTTTGACCAAATGTAAATGCTTCCAGTATCTTTGTGGAAAAGGATGAAATATAAAATTACATAGTATAAAAATTAATTAGAAAAATTGATTATATCTGATTTTGAACAAGTGTTTGATAAATAATTTGTAACAAGGAATTATTTAGATCAGGAGGGTATGTATTTCTCATATCCTTTCCTGTAGGATGAAGCATTATAGTAGTCATCATTTTATTGTAGTGGTTTTGGACATAGTTTTAAATAGAGAATTTGGTAGCATTTTATAAGTGTAATAATAAAATGAGTATTTCTTGTAATATATGGTAAAAATTCTGTAAATTTATCTTTTTTTACATGACAGCCTGGTCTGCTCCCTCTGCAATAGGAATTGCTGGCCTTGGTGGTGGATTTGAAATTGGAATTGAGGTATGATTTTGCATTTTGCATACTTGTTGGTAACTTTTTTTGCAAGAAATTAAAATACATTGACAAAGATCTAAATGTTAGTGAGATAGTAGGATCTACTTTTGTGTACAAAAAATATAATTATGAAACCTATTTATGCAAGACAAACAAAAGAGGAGTTTTGAACCTATCAGCCAAATTGTTAGGAGACATTTAGATGAAAAGAAGTGGCATGACACTTATTTCCTTGATTTCTCATTTCTAGCACACTGAATTTTTCACTTATGGAAAGCTTCCTGTCAGTGTTCACATATAAGACAATTGAAGTTAATTGAAAAAGCATCTTATACTTAATACTGTGTCAAATGCTTTGCTGAAGAGCACAGGGCTCCATCTGGCAAGAAACAGTGTAAAGAGCTGAAGGTGGAGTAAAATGGACTCCACTTAATGTTGCTGTGCTTCACACATTTCCCACTCACACTTGTGGTTCCTGACCTGACCCTTCAGTTTGAAAGCACCAAAACTGGTGACGCCTCTTTTGAAGGAACACTATAGAAAAGGAGCCAGTTCCAGCCAGCAGAAATGCTTGAGTAAAGGACTCCCAACATACTCAGAGAAACCCTGGTGAGCTGAGCCCTGACAGCACTCTGCCTCTGCTTCCCATTTCTTCTTCCTCACAGCTCCTTCACTCTGTTTGTTTTCATCTTTCCTCTGCTTCCCCACCCTAACCTCCAGACTCATCCTTCTCTTTTTCTCTGCTTAGCTTCTCTTGTGCTAATTCCCAGAGAAAATCAGAGTAACAGTATGCTGCCAGCAGGATCTCTTGCAATGGGCATTCTGCTCTTCAGAAGAATCCACATTAGCTGATCTGGGTGATCCATGTCCTCCCCCAGTACACCTACAACTAGCCAGCTATCCCTGTCCTGGCAGCCAGTCAGCCAGCACTCACATAATGAGCAACAGATCAATATTTTATTCTCTCCTCATTGTTCACTGTGTGATCTCAGGCATTACTGCATGTACTTTTTAAAGGATGATGTGAATACAAAATCATTAATTTTTATAAGGGATTTTCATTGGTTTTCATGACTACAGGGTCTGAATGCATTATAAAGTGTTCAGTTTGTGCCCCAGAGTTTGTTTTGTTGTGGGGTTTGTTTAGTAAGCATTTTCATGTGTTTTGATTAATCTATGAAAATTTTATTTTAATCCTTCCCATCTGATATTTTAGATAACATAGACATTTCCTAATGATACTTAATGAAATAATTTCAATACAGCTATTTGTGAGAGGGGTGTTTCTCTGAGTAATACTGTGCCCTTCATTTGAAATTTCAGTCTACTTACAAAATGCTGTTTCCTTACTGACATTATTATAACACAATCTTTTTTATTTCTTCTAGAAAATTTATGTTGTTCAGAAATACCTGAGTGACTTAGGATCCCAGACTCCCATTTCAGCATTCTTCTAGTCCTATATTAACTTAGATGTTTTAGAAACTAGGTGAAATTTATTCCTGTAGGAGAGATTATAGTTGAAACAGTTGTAGTGATTCTTATGGATGCTTTTAAATAGCAAGGGGATTACAGGCTTCAGAAGTCACAGTGACTTGGTACCTCAAATTAAAGACCAGCTTTAAAATTCATATAAATACTTTCCTTGAGGGTTTTCTCACTATGGATTTGCTTATCTTTAACAATGGATTCATCCTCTTAATGGGTAAGAGGAGGAAGCAGTACCCTGAAAAACATTCTCCCTCCATCCCTGGATGATTTAAAAACTGCTGATATAGCCATCTTTTGTTTGGGATGGGGTGGAGGTTACCAAGGGGCTATTAACAAAGACCTCTCTTATGCTGTGTGTAATACTTCTAGGCCAGCCTTGTTTTGCAAATAATCTGGTATTTCCTCTTGTATTCCCTGCTGTCACTGTTTGGAATTCGGGGTAAGTTGAAAGTTTTTTCTGAACCTGGCTTTCAGTCAAGTCCATCAGATGAAAGATCAGGTGCAGTAGTCCTTGGGTACATTGCTATCTCTTCAATTATTAGGTTTAATAGGTTCTTGAAGCAACTGATTACATCTCATATTCAAGTCTTAAAAAGTAAATTAATAATACATATACACACACACAAATATATAAAACTCCTGTCATGAAAATAAAATTTTATCAATAGCACCTGTATCCTTTTTTGCATTTTACTCTTTGGACAGGAATTTTTGTTTAGTAAATTTTGTCTTGCCTTTATTAGTTTAATTATTAAAGGATCAAAACGATTCACATCTGAAAATGTGCCTTCATAATTGTTTGCATAAGCCATAGAAAATAAGAAATTGTCAATTAGGAATTTTGAATTAAGATAGTTGTTGTTGTTTATCACATACTGACCATATCAGCACTTTGAAAAAAATCAGTCAAATTTGATTAAAAATGTAGTTGAAAGGATTTTTCATTTCAAATACCTTGCAGAAAAAGAATCAACTTTGTCATGAAAGCTGTTTCAAAATAATCTTTTGCAAGAAAGGAAGATCATCTCCTGTGTTGTTCTTTCTTCTTAAAAAGCATAGTACTTTTATTTGATATTTTATAGGTCTCAGACCTAGTGATAATACTGAATCATGAAAGAGCAGTAGAAGCTTTTGCCAAAGGAGGGAATCTTACACTTGGAGGAAATCTTACTGTGGCAATTGGACCTCTGGGGAGGTGGGTAATATGTTTTCCTAATAAGGCATACATGGAAGATAATTTTTTTAAGCCACATTCATGTGACATTTTTAATGTGTTACTGAACAAGCTGGGAAACCTGTATGCTGACTGGACCATATTGTTCTTGCCAATCACTTTTTGGTAGAAGGAAAGTGTTCTGAGATTTGCTCTCTTTTTACAGGAGACTGCTTGGTTAGGATCAATGAAGAGTACAGGTACATCTGTGCCTGATAGAACTATGACTTTTAGTAACATGTGAGGCTGTGCTTTCTCTCACCACAGATCTGCCCAACAGTAAATAAAAACTACACCAAATAATTTCTTTTAAACCATTAAGTGGTTAAGCCTGTTTAGTTTGAAGGATGAGTTGAAATAATTTAACTGAATAATTTAACTTGGAAATGAACCTTGCAAGAGTGCTACTCCAACCTCCTGCTCAAAGCAAGGTCTGTTACAACTTCAGAACAGGTTGCTCTGTCCTTTTTTCCAGTTGAGTCTTGAAAATCCCCAATGATGGAGACTGCTTGATTCTCTGGGCTCTACTGTTCAGCTCTCCTACCTTACATCCAGTCCAAGTATTTCTCCTTTCTATTTATGTCAGTAGCACTTTATTCTTCCACTGTACTCTGCTACAAAGAGCCTGGCTTCATACTCTTGATGACCTCTCCACAGATACTTGAAGCCTGCTGTATGCACTTCAGGGTGGGGCCACCGTTCAGAGAAATGGACCTATAGAGTGTAGAGGAGAGATCCAACACAAAACCCCATGGAATTAAATGAGAACAAGTGCAACGTTCTGCACTCCCAATTGGATGAACTCCCTACCAGACTGAGCAGCTTCCCTAGAAAGAAGGTGCTGGGATCCTGGTGGGCAGTGGAGCTAAGCCAGCTCCACAGTTGATTCCTGACAGAAAAGGCAGTGAACAAGTAAGGTATTGCATCAACAGGACTGCAACCAGTAGATACGGGAAGTGATTGTTCCCCTTTGCTTGACATTTCATAGACTGTGCCTAGAATATTGTGTTGAGCTTTAGCCCTGCAGAACATTGTTTATAAACCTGAGTGTGTGCAGTTAACAACTACCTAAATGGCCAGGGAAATGCAGCATGTGAACAACGAGGCTGGGGGAACTCAGCTTATTGAACCTGGATGAGAGAAGACCTTCTGAGGCTGCATTCCCAACAGGGCATTCTAAAGAAGAAGCCAGTTTTTTACAGAGGTACATGGCAAGACAATAAGAGGTAGTAGTTATATATCAAGACAAGGAAGGTTCTGACTGGGTATGAGAAAAAAATGTTTGACATGAATAAAATTGAGTGCTGATACAGGTTGCTCAGGATGTCTGTGGAATTAGATCCTTAGAATTCTTCAAAAACTGTCTGGACAAAGTCCAGAGCAACCTGCTTTCAATTTGATGTTATATCCATTTTGAGATGACTGTCTTTAAACCTAGAATATTATGTGGTTCTGTGAAGGACAAATACTGTAATCTTCCAAATCTGTTGAGGTCCAATAGGGCCTTACTTTGTTCTGACCATAAAGTCTAGGATGATTTAGAAATATTGAATAGAGTTTCAGTCACCAGTCCAAACATAATCAGATCACTTTAAAATGTGATTAAAGTGTGGCTTAATAGTTTTCAGAGGAGGCTGTTAAGATCCTGTTATTAAAATTATTACAGAGATGCCTCTGCCCAAATAAGATGCAAGTAAGACCATATAAGACCATATGCTAAAGTCAATAGTATGGATTTTGTTTAACAGTAAATTGGAGGAAGAGGGGGAGAGAGAGAAAGAGATAGAAAAAGAGGGGAGAGAAAGAGTGACAGAAAGACATACTGAGTAGAAAATATCACCTATCTGTGGATCTCAGCATTGCCCTGTGGATCCTCATCTTCTGGTCTTCTTGGTGGTGAGGGTTCCACAAAGCTTAGAGTTCAATTTCTGTATATATGTTCAGGCTATTTGGCAACACCCAGGTTCCTCCCCTGGTTGGGAAGTTGGACACTGTCTCTTGTCACAGGCTCTGGATCTGTTGCATCCCTTTGCATCACTTTCAGTCCTTTGGTGCAAGGCCTCAGGAATCAGTCTGAGGGTGCTTTGGGGGTCTTTGATGGTTTATGATTCCTTCTCAGACATGACAGCTGCCTTTCTTGTCAGTCCACTGAGTCAGTTATGCCCCATCAGACCTTCCTCAGGAGAGGGACTGGGACTTGTGTAAGGGAGAACAATTACCATGATAAAAGGTGCCATCCCCCTTTGCAGGACTTGCCTCACTAGCCTGAAAGCCTGGCTTGCAGCATCCCCCTCTGTCCTGTATGAATCTTACTGCACACCCAAACTCACCTCCCCTCAAAGGATGCAAACCTGGCCTCAGCAAATCACCCTGGAGCTTCCTTGGTTGTTTCAAGTCATAAACCATGAACAGTCCAGTCTCTCAGAGACCTAATGGGGAGCATTCATATGAAGCAACATTGTTCTATGCTTCTGTCTAAAAAGAGGGTTAAAATAAAATAAAGGATTAAAAGGCCGTTGCTATTCATGCTATGAAACTGTATTAAAGAACATCAACTAAAACTTTTTCCTTCTAGAAACTTAGAAGGGGATGTTGCCCTGAGAAGCTCTGCTGCTGTCTATACATACTGCAAATCTCGAGGGCTCTTTGCAGGTGTATCTTTGGAAGGAACCTGTTTAATTGAAAGGAAAGAAACAAATCGCAAGTAAGTGCTCTTAAAATCTAGAAGATTCAGTGAAAGCATAGTGACAGAATTAACTAGGACACATTCACTTTGGAAAGGGGGGGTTTTGTGAAAACATACTATGCCCAGTTCAGAGTTTCATGAGGGACAAGGGTTCCTTCAATTTAGACATCTTGCAGTGGGTGTTGAGATGGTGCTAAATGTTCAGTAATTATTTGTCTGTGGCAGGTTGACCTTAGCTAGCCACCACATAGCAACCTAGTTGCTTTGTTACTCCCCCTCCTCAACAGGATGAAAAGAGAAAAAGTATGATGACAAACTCATAAGCTGAGATAAAGGCAGTGAGATCACTAACCAATTGCTATTTCAGTCAAAAAACTCCAACCTCATCAATCTCATCATCAAGGGGAAATTAATGTAATTTATTTTCAGTTAATAAGAGAATAGGATAATGAGAAATAAGAACAAATCTAGAAAGCAATACCTTTCTTCCACACACCTTCCATCTTACTGGGATCAACTTCAATCACAGCTTTTCTACCTCCCCCTCCCAAGTGGTGAGGAAAATGGGGACTGTGGTCAGTTTTCCAAATTTACAGCTTTGAAATAGTGCTGTCATTTCTCAGTATATGATCAGTAGGAAAAATGCAGGACTAGGGATAGAGATAGGGAGCATTTGCACAAAGTGAATATATCTAGAAGTTGAAATGTAATAATAATCAAACACCTGCCATCTGTGGTTTTTTTTTTGTATCAGGTTTTATGGGCAGGACATTCGTGCTAGTGCCATCCTGCTTGGTGATGTGCCATTCCCTGATCAAGCAGATGATCTGTATCAAACTCTAGCATCCTTCACTGAAGTGTATGAAAATGAAGAACAAAAACATAATCCAGGAAAATCTGTAAGGGAACAAAGATGGGTTTGTGCACTTCTTTTTCATATAGGCTTTCCCTGTTCCTGAGCTGTTCAGTAGTGTTAATGCTGATTTTCATGTGTCATTTTTAACTTCTCTATTAGATGACTGAAGGTGTAGCACATGTAAGTTACTGCATGTGGAACATTTGTTTAAGTATTTCCCTGCTGGGCATTTGTAGACAAGAATGTTGCCGGGTTTACTTTGCGTCTTCGAGAATAACAAAGTATATCTTTGCTTTGTAATTGCGCATTATAAAATCTGAGGTGATGATTAGGAATGTTTGATCAAGTATTTTTAATCAAGTTAATTGCAAATTGGATACTCTTAGTTTTTCTACTTTTTCTGTCTTCAATTCAAACAATTACATTTATAATGTAATACTGGGACTGTAGAAGATACTTTCTTAGAAATGTTGATGTTACTGACAGACAAGCATTTACTTTCAGCTTTGTTAAACCCATGGTGATTTACTTCAGCATCATGTGGATGTCACTAGTGTTTAGTATGCTTCTTGAGTTCCTACAAGTTCAGTGGAGAAAGTAATTTTAATTTTTTTTCAGTGCAACTTGACAAACTTCTAGGCTCTGTAGTCACAGTCTATGTCCAGATGTAATGCATTGTTTTTAAAAAATTTGTATACTTTAGGTAAATGACCGACCTGCCAGACCATCATCCAGACCAGAGCCACCTAAACCCACTGTTAGACCTACACCTCCAGGTGAAAATTTTTGATAAGAGCTAATTAATTCTCTTCATAAAATTAGACCATTAAAGCTAATTAATACTATACAGTTATTATAGCAACTGCCTCTATAAAAATGTTTTTTAAATACTCATCCTTGGACAAACAGTGAAAGCATGTTGATATAGGGCCATCAGTGATAAAGACTAAAGAATTTGTTTCTTAATTTTATAGTAACAAACCTTTTCTCTCTGACAGATTTGCTATAGAAAGTGTTTTTATAGTAACAGAATCATGGAATAATTCAAAGGAAGTATTCATGTTACTGGATGCATAGAAGCCCCATAGTAAAAACTTCTAGTCCTATTAGAACTGCTGGTCTTAGTTCTAGAAACTTCTGGTTTCTAGAAATTATAGTTTCTCTTTAGGTTGTCATTATCTCTTAATCATTGGAGGTTTTTAAAGTAGAGCAGAAGAGGCAGAATTTTGGCTCTTTAACAGTTTGTCTTAACAAAGTGCTTTCATTCAAAGTGAGGCTTTACTGTGCAGCTCCTCTAGTTAACTTAATTCTCTGGTTAAGGATATGAGGCAAAGTCTGTATTTCTTCTGCATTGCTCCTTAGTTAACTGCAATCATGTAATAACTGTTGAACTTGTATTAGAAGAGCAGTATACGAAATATAACAATACATGTTAGCATGTCAAACAAGTTGCTCCTTTATTTTCTCTTTCAGTTAAAAAGAATACAAACAAACTTTATCCTGAACTTCCCAATGATTATGCATCTGTGGGTAAGTACTAAGCTTACACTTATTTTATTAATACAGTGTAGAATCTGAGACTTTGAAAGATATGTAAAATATCTGGCCACTGATATTTTTCTTTATATTTTTCTTTATTGTCCATGTGTTAAAAATAGATTCAGGTCTTGTATGATCTCCTGAAAATATTTCATAAACATTAATCTTACTCCCTGGCTTTACATTCTAATGATGATGTTCTTTTTCAGAGCAGCACAAGTTCTTTTGTTTTATTCTGTGAGCTTGAAAAATGCACTTGAAGTAGCAAAATTGTTTTGTGTTATCACCTAATTGAAATGTAAAAGGAAGCTGATATAACAAGCTTCTGTCCAAGTCCTTATGCAATGTACTATAATTCCTGTTTTAATTTCAAAAGTGCTTCCACAGATGATACCTGATTATGCTGGCATAAACACAGATTTATATTGCTTCTTCAGGTTTTTATACTGAAATAACTCTGTGTTACACTAAAGATATTACTTTTTTGTTGTTCTATTGATTCTCTTATGTTTAAAACACTTTCAGCTCCTAAGAGGAGAATCTTATTGTGAAGTATTTGCATTCCATCTATAAATATATATATATTTTTTATATATATATGTATATGAATATGTACTTACATTTTCACATATTGCATGCTCACTCGAATATCTCTTTTTTACTTCTGCAAATAGAGCTAAAATTGAGCTTGATAATAGATCATGAGGAAAAGTATTTCAGACAAAGAGTAATTAGAGCTTTTCACTAAAAATTAAGATCAGTTATGTGTCATTGTCTTTACATTCTTTTTCGTATCTTTTCGTCTTACATGTTCTTGATATCTGTTGAAGGGGCCAACATAGGAGTATCTTGATTTGAGATGTGGATGGGACTTCTGCAGATCAGAGATTTCCTGAGAATCAAAATTTGTGACTGTGTTGTTGGACTTCTATGAGGAAAAGGATGATTTAGGTGGTCTGTACTCAATAGCTGTCATCCAAGAGAGGAGAACTGGTCTTCTGGCTATTAAAACTCAGCTTTCCCAGGCTTACCAAAGCCCTGACCAACTGAGAACAGGTTTTTAAAGCTTGCACACATTTACTATATTGAAGGGAGTGTTCTTCTATTCAGGTGCAAGTGACAAGGTAAAAATATTCCAAAGCCATCTGTTGAATGGCTTTCAAGATTCTTTGAAATTAAAATAAAGACTCAGTCTGCTACTGGGGATTTCTAGCAATTTCTCAAAATATACAAGTTTATCTTTGATGAATGCAAGGGGCAGTAGGATCTTGTCTAAATGATGGCCTATTTTGCTTTCTATTGCAGATTATATTTCCATAGGTAACAGTTCAAATGCTTTCTGGATCCACAGAAATACTCTACATTTCTAAAGGCTAAGGGTTTTTTCTTATTGCAGGGAGCAATCAAGGTTGAAGTCAAGAGTCGCAGTCCCTTTCACAAAGAGTGTATTAATGCTGGGGGATGATGCAGAAAGAGCCATAAGGCCATACCTCCTGTCAATAATCTTTTTCTGCCTATTTATAGTCCAAATTATTTCAACAGAGCTACCTAGCAGCTACAGCCCGTACATGTCAATCTTTATTGCAGGAGTAGTTGCTGCAATAGATGTTCTTCTACAGTGGTCTGTAAAAAACATATTAAATTTTTTTACATCTTTCTAGTTAAAAATTGCATATAGATAACCAATAGAAGAGTGAATGAATCTTATCTTTAGGAAGCTATGTGTTAGGTATAATGGCTGGTGTGGAACTAGGTTTTGATACTGAGCAACAAGCTTGTCTGGGTTGCAAGTAATAAGGACTTGCCTTTGGTTGGGGATGGGGCAACTTGGCATTGTCTTTCCAGCATTTGATTTTGCAACTGTTATACAAGTAGTAGGAAGGTTGAAATATTAACTCTTCTTGTTAGATAAAAGAAAACCTAGATGAAACTAGCTTGCGGATGAAAGATTTTTAATTATTTTCTGTGTACTTGAATTATATAGATAAGTAATGTAATATAACCCATTTCAAATACAAGAAGAACAATAAATGAAAAACATGATTTTCTAAACTGATAATGTGATACTTGAACTCAGATGCAAGGAGATTGTTTTCTTGTAACTGAATGATGCTTAGGGTAATGCATTTAGTTGTAAAATGAGCTTCAGTAGTGTTTGAAATATTTCCAGAAACTTAGGAATACCACACATTTTATTTAGATGCAGTTTAAAAATTGCACAGACCTTTTACAATTCCTGGAAATAAAACCCCAAAACAACCACAAGTAAAAATCACAACAAACTAAAAGCTGATGCAGTTATGGCAATTCAGTGAAGTATGAAGTTTCTACACTAGTAGAGATTTTTTTGAAGACTCATTAAATAAAGAAATTTGCTTTGCTTATGGGTATGAAAGTTCATGCCTTCTCCTTTACTAGAATTAGGCATTTGCATCTTCATTTTTCTACTTGTCCCCTCTTTGTTATAAAATCTACTAAAAGGGAGCTGACTGGCCCTTCTAAGATTTATTACCACAACCTAGCTTTTTTTTTTCTGGATGGATGATTCTTTGGACTTCTGTATCACATCTGTAATACAAACAACCCATGATTCTATAGTGATTACTTGGACATTGTAGACTCAGGAGTCTATTTCATTAGGACAATTTTTTAAGACACATTAGGTTCATAGCTTGTCACACTGGAATATGTAATCCTAGATATTAGATTTTCATTAGTGTTATGATTTCTAGTTTTTTCTGCTTGGGGTTCTGACATGGAGCAGCAAGTAACCAAAAATGTTAATAAAAGGTTACTTACCTCCCTACCCTCCTTACACTTTCCTGAATAATGTACAATTCTGAAAATGTTACAGTGATGTGCTTTCCCAGCTGAACTGGTAGCAGCAGTGTTTGTAATCTGCCAGTGAATGTTGGACCTGGGTTGAGGTGAATGTTGGTGAGAACTGAATCAATAACAGGCAGTTTGTTCAAATCAGAAGTTAGATGTTTTTCACTTTTTCTTCAGCTCAGCTAATCACTAAAGGATTGTTTCACATGTTTGGAAAAGAATCACTTGAAATTGCCAAGATGCTGAAACAATGAGGAAACAGACTTGAGACAAGAGTGGAGACGAAAATGGAAGAAATTTTTTCCTTCCAAGCAGTTTTCTTTCACTATTCATTCCCAATTATCAAAACTCACCATGGGCTTAAATTCTTGCAATATTGTAAGACAAAATACTCATATTAAATAAAAAAGTAGTTCTTTTGGTAACAATGTAAGTATTTTATGATAATTTGGAGAAAGTAATGATGCTCTCTGCATTTTTTAAGTGGTCACATGATTTGCTCAAGAAACCCATAGGAACTTGTGGCTGTGTAAGCCTGAATATTCAAGGATTATTTTTTTAGATTGCTCTCAGAAACACTGTCTTCCTTACCTTCCACAATTATTGAACTAAATATTTAAAATTTTATCTTGAAAAATATTTTCTCTCTTCTTTGGATTTTTGAATGCAATAAATTACCTGCAGCCATTGAACTTTTTAACTATTGTGCATAAAATCAACACAGCCCAACTTGATTACAGTAAAACAAAACCAAAAAAAAACCCTCAAAAATATTAATTTTGACTAGGTTTTTTTCAGCAGAAACCTTTCACTTTGAAAATAAAATAAAATATTAACAGATTGTTATTGTCTCATTAGGCATATATTTATATTCTTGCATACTGAAAGAAGTGCTATATCAAGCCTACTGATGAGGATATGGAGGCAGATGAGAAAATTGTCACTGTTTTTAAGAAGCTAAAAAAAACCCCTTCTTCCTTCAATGATGATTTGAGTGATTCGTCAACCTCATTATTAAAAATTCATGCCTTCCTACATGAATCTGTCTGCAGCTTTTAGACAATATTTGTTGTGGCTTTCTTGGCTATACTAAAGAGGCCTTTTCTACATAGAGGAGCTTTTTTTTTTTGTTCCCCTCTTTTTCTCTTTGAGACACTTGTGCTGTCAAAACACTTTTAGGTCTTCCTTCATCTTACTTTTGATTTTCAAACTGATGAGCTCTTTGTCAAAAGTAATTTTCTCTTTCCTCTCTAATTGTAGGCAATAATACAAATATCAAATTCTGAGCTGTGAGCTCACTGAGATCAGTAAGATTTGAGGTTCTAAAAGTTCTAATGAATTTGCAGTAAACTCCAGTCCTTATCTTTTTTATTTATTTATTTATTTATTTATTTATTTATTTATTTATTTATTTATATATTTATTTATTTTAACCTTCTTGAGTATTACTTATCCATGTTTAAAACAGTTGAGGCAATATCAACCCTTTTTGATTAGATGGTACCATGAGGTGGTAAGTTCAGTTTGTGTGAAGTAAATGAATCAGAGATGCTGCTTTTCATGGTTACAGTTCTCCAGGAATCAGGCCTGGCCCACTTCTCTATAATTTCAGAGATGATCTCAGTGTATCTTTTGGTAATCTATGAATGCCAGATGGTTCAGTAGATCTGTGAAAATCTGCTTCCCGAGAGAATTCCAAGACAGACTTTCATGCCTCCTAAAGTGTATTTTGTCAAGGAAACTTGAGGGTCTCTATGTGAATTTGCCTTTGTTAGTACATTCTTGATTTTTTTTTGTGGCCAGTTAAAACTGTGTTAACTAAGCCAACATAATTATATGGACTAAGAATTCATAGACCTGTTCTAAGGTAAAAAGCTTTTTTTTTTTTCCCTCTGATTTCACCTCCTGTTTCACTCATTTTACTGCATAACTGTTCTGCAGTTCAGTTTCCATCTGACTTAGTATCTTGTTATTTTTAAAGGTACTTACTCTCTCAGGATAATACTGATCAAACCTGGAAAAGAAAATATAACCTGGAACATAGACACCATTCTAGCAGTCTCTGCATTAATTAGTACCTCTGCTTATGTGTGGTGCTGAGATTTTTTAACACAGTATAATGAAAAAATGGAATTTTTAGTTAGAACTGCTGAAAGAGAGCATCACTCTATATGCCTGCAACTTTAAAATAGGCTTGCTTTGGTAAATATGTACTGAAGCAATAACTTTATTTTTTATATATATATATTTCTCAACTTAGGTTTAACAAAAGCAGTACTATTTGGAACAACTCAGCTTTAATTGGAAATCTAACATGCCACTATTTATACTCACTGTGCAGTTCCATGTTCAGAAATGCCCACTGACAAAAAAATTCTGACAACTGTGCTACAATAGAAATGTAAGTGTGCCTAAATCTCCTCTTGCTGAGTGACTTTTGACTTGGGCATTTTTATTTTAATTAAGAATAAACACCACAGCAGGAAAGTAGAAATATTCTATGAGTTTTGAAACAAAAAAAAATCAGCTATCTCCATGGTTTCAGACTAACTTTTTCCTGGTGTAATACCTGAATTTTTGCTTTTCCTTTCTTGTTAGAAAGCATATACTGTAAGTCTGCCTTTCTAGGATATTGTCAGTATTTCATTGCTTACTTCTTTCTGTCTGTTCTGGATCAAGATGATTTTAAATGGTTTCATTATTCTGAACTTCCTCTGCCAACTTGAGTTGTAGTAAAATTGAATCAAAAGCTTTTAAATTTTAGTTAAGTAAGATTATAAAATGTTTTTTGTACCTGATGTCTGCATACACCTGGAATGGAGAAGGAATCCAGAACATCTTGTTTTTAAGAATGGAGGAAGACTCTGTGGTTCACAGTGAGGGGAAAAATGCATTTTGCTTTTGAACTGGAAATTAAATCATCCATGAAAACATGATAAAATTGGATGTATACATGCTACTTTAGGTGTTGTGGGTACGTGCTGTGTATCTGAAACTGGGAAAAAATGCCACTTTTTATTCTTCAGTTTATGAATTACTCCTTTTCCAAGAAAGGAAGAGATTTGCTGTAGGATCAAGTAGACCTATAGTAAGGAAGAACCCTCATCAAGCTGTGCAGTAATCTGTTCCTTCAATACTATTATTTGATGAGAAATTCCAGCAGATTATAAACTATAAAATCAATAGGACAGCTCAGTTGACCAATAGGCATTTGTTGGCAAATAGAAAATTTTTACAAAGTGAGACATATGATATTTCTACCATAATCCTTCATGACATTGTCTACTAATTCGGTAAACTAAAATATGGGAGTTTGGGAGGTTTTTTAAGAGTTTTAGCTGAGCTTGGTCTATTTTTGTGTTTTTCAAAGCAAGACTTGTGACATGTTTATATTTAGTTACTAGAAAAATAAAACATCCATCTGGTGGTCCCCCACAGTATTAATTTTCTTGCTATTATGAGCTCTTTCTTAATACTAACCAAACCCAGGAAATCCCAGGAAATTATTTTTGAGACTATTTTTATCCCTGATTCACTTTTACTAGGATCATACTATTACTACCATGAATGTGATAAGTCAGATAATCAAGCTGCTTATGGCTTATGTTGTGGCAAGCTGAGAGGAAAATATGCAGCATGCAGGCCTTCACTGGTCATACTGAAACAAATAACTTGGTGCATATAATCAGCTAACTCAAAATACAACAAGGCACAGAGAGATTGAGGTCAGACGTGCTAGAATGAAATTGAGGTCTTTCTGATGTATGTATGCAGGCGTGGGCAGAAAGCTGCTGTGATAAGTATGAGCCAGATACTCAATTTTTTCTTGGCATTTTTTAATGGTTTGGAATAAAAAATTAGGAAATTAGAGCTAAAGCACAGAAAAATTTCAGTGCAGTCTATTCTAATTTTTTAAGTGTAAAGCACCTGATTCACAGGATTAAAACATGGAATTATTCACGGGAGCATATAAATGTTAAATAGTATAGATTGAAGTCTTATCTGAAGCCATTGTAACATATACAGATTAATGTTTTAGCATATTTCTGGAATCCATGCTTTAGAAGTTGTTTCTAAGCTGTGTACTGCTTTAGATAGTATTTTCTTCTGTGTTATTCAAGCAGTAGGGCTAAAGCAAGCTTAAAATGCTTTCCTGTCTGTTATCCAGAATGGCCTTTGGGAGTACAGGAGCTTCTGCTTCATTTATAGTACTTGAAGCCAAACAGAAGTTTTGACTACCTCAAGGAAGTGATAGATTAACAGGATTTCTCCCCAGAGTGTGGTGAAATGCCCTGTGCTTGACTGACTTGAGACAAAAGCTAACACTATTGTAAGAAAGGAAGGTATTTTTGCAGTGGGCTGACACTTTACATATCCATCCTTAGAGCAGAGATGAGAACATCTAGTTTATAATAAATGCTAAGGGAAGACTTTCCTTTCTCTGGGAAATTATTACTTTTCACCTTGATGGAACACCTACTTTAAATGTATTTTCCCATGAGCAGTAAAATTAGGTGCCATGGTTCCTGAAAAAGTGATATATTCTCTGTCATGGAGGGACCTGGAGTCCTGCATCTACCTTGGCTGTGCTGGTTCAGTGTTACATCATGCAGGTCAGCCAGCTGGATATTGCTGATTGAACCAAGGAGGTCATTGACCTTTTGTGGAAACACTGTCAGTCCCTGACTAAGAAATAGGAGGCCATGGAAAAAAAAATCAGTAAGACAGACACTAATGTAAGCTAAACTAGTATGACAAATAACTGTTCTAGAAATGGTGTAATAATGCTTTTCACTTCTACAAAAAGACAAGGTTTCAAGAAACTTCTTACCTTTTTATAGAGAGGTCTGGCTAGCTTTGCATTGAGACTTCTGGGGTTTGTCTTTCTCATTAACAATTTTATTGCCATATCAGTCAACTTTTAAATATTCTTTTTCCATTTATTTGTTTCTTGAAGAAGCTCAGTTAGAAGTGACCTCTACTCTTGTGGAAAGGAAGTGTTATTTTTTTCATAAACAGTGAGACTTGCACCCCTCTTTTCCCTTTTCTCTCAGTGGTGCATGTTTGTGTTTTTAGCAGCTCCTTTGCTATGTAGCAAGGAAGGTGTCAAAAGAGATTAAAAATAGGAAAATAGAAAACTCCTCTGTAAGGAAAAAGAGAATGGGAAAACTTAATCTGGTCCACAATTTCCAGTATTGGTCTCTGCCATAAGGTTCAGACAGTGTCATCTCTACTCCTGACATTCCTGCCTTTTGTCAGCAACTACAAAGGATGAGACAGAATTTGAGGTTGAGACAGAGAGTAAGTTTGGAGATACTGTTGAGGGAAAAATCTGCCTTCACATTTGTTGCACAGTGGTTGAATCCCATCTGCAGGTCTGAATTTCCTCATGCTTGAACTAAGGAATGTCATTACTGTTAGCTTTTTCTTTTTAAAGAGCATCTATACAGCCAATATTTCACTTAACTTAAAAGCGTATGTATGAAGAATACCGTTAATTCCATTTTTAAATTTCAGCTGAAAAATGTGGTACTGTTTGCTTTTTCATTTCAAGAACTTTATCATATCTGACTAGGCTGATGTAGTGAGTATTCTGCAAAGTTTGGTTGTGCTAACTGGGAAGTGTAATATCAACACACCATGGATAATAATGGCTGTCCAAGATGCTTCATCCATGTGAAGGTGGATGTTGCAGGTTGCAGAGTTTGCACTGATCAGATTGGGCCCTAGTTTATGGTTCTGTGCCATTTTTAGCTCTTGCTGAAGCTGTTCTATAATGAATAGGGCTGTCTACCTTTCTCCTACCAATTTAAACTGTGGTCAGATGATTACAGGATTATGCCATGGGATACTGTGAGTGGAAGTACAATTGCTTGAGTCACCATTTGGCAGAGGAGGGGAACATTGCTTGAATACCTTTTGAAATTTTAAGTTGATGGAGCCTGTGGTGTAGAATTAACTGCTGCTGAAGAAACATGAAAGCAATGAGAATTAGTAATTGTGGCAAGAATAAATCCTAGCATAAATTTCAACAGCCCCTATGTCCCTTAGTGCAGCTAAAGTTAACAAGTTTTCTATATATTGCAGGTGTTCTTATAATATAAATGTAAGTGCTAGACTTTGTACTAAAACAGGAGATACTCACTTGTTCCTTTTACAGAAAGCAGTTTCTGGATCTTTCACAATGACTTGAAACTCTTTCTCCTTTTTATTTCTATTTTTTTCTTATCAAGATTAATTATTCTTTTCTCATGTTTTCTAGTTCTCTAGCAAAAATACTTTCCTGTCTGATTCCTTTGCATGGTGGTAGCAACATCTTTCATTTGTTTTATTCTGTGAAGCTCATTTTCATTTTGCCTTGAAAATGGCTTTCTGTTCTTGGTCCACTATTTGCTCAACCAGTTTTAAACATTGATGATAAGGATTGTGAACAGACCTTCAAGTAAAGCCTTGTACAATATTATTATTTGGTATGTTTCCATGTGAGATACTCTTTGCCTCATATAATTTTGTTATTTTAACCATTTTTCTAGCCAGTGCAGAGAAGTATTTCTCCATGCAAAGCTGAAAAAAAAATTTCAATCAGTATTTCACAAAGCATTGCCCTAAGAAACTGGCAGAAACTGTACAGAATTGTTGCATTTACTACTCTTTGGTTTTTTTTTTCTTGAGGCTGTAGATTGTTTCCCAGACTGTTGCAAAAGCTAAGACTTCTATCAAGTGAACCAGATTATGTGCCAGTAAATACCCCCGGCAGAAATTTTGAAGCTGACCGTACAGAGATTTGAGAACCAAACTGCAGAGACAGTGTATTGAGATTGACATGCTAACTTGGTATAGAGGAAACATGGAGAAGCTTGTCAACATAAAAGTGCCCCAGATCATTCCTAAATCATCAGTTTGACCTGTATAAAACAGAGCTCAGTTCTTGTCACTGTACTTTACTTTTCAGGATATGAAGGTTGTGCTTAGCATTGCATCTCAGCTTTTGCAGTATGATTTCAGCACAGACATTATTTGCATTAATGCAGTCTTGAGCATGATAAAGCCCTTGACATTGATATAGTTTATTTGACCTTTCCACTTTGAATGAAAATCTAATTGTTTTTAGAAAAGACAGAAAAATGTAAAAGTAATCAGCAAAAGTACTGTTATGGAATTGACTCTTGCAAGCAGGAGGTAGGGTTTTTTTATATCCTAAATATCAAACACATCCACAGATGCTTAACAAAAAAGGCACTTCTTTAATGCAAAAGCTGAGTGTGCTGAAACAAAGATAGAAAGCATTCCATCAGCAGATGAAGATGATGAGCCAGCATGTTCCCTAGTAGGCCAGAAACTCAAAACCAGCGAAATACATTTCATACTGAATGAGCTAAATTTGCACAGTAACTTAAACTTTAAATATAGTCAGGTCTGTTTCAATCACCAGTTTTGTTTGCTAGACATGACACTGTTCAGTAACAACATGAGTTGGTAATATGGAATCTGCTTTGAAATGATCCATTTCTAGCTTGTATAGAAGAGGTCAAAAATACATAAGCCTTTCCCTGGGTTTTGTGAATCTCTTACAAAAGTGTGTATAATATCTTCATTCCATGCATACAGATTTGCAGCTGATGATGAACTTTTTATCTGTTGAGGCTTTGCAGCAAAATTGAGGGTCTTGTACTTTATATAGAACATCTGTGGTTAACTTTGCTTTGAATAGTTTTTTGCAGCCATCATTTCTTTGTTAATGGAGAATGTAGTTGTTAAGTTAATCTGCAAATTACGGGCTTTGTAACACTGGAAACCTGGACAAAGTACCCAGTTAATGTAATACATAACATGTAGCACTGCAACTAAATCAGCAAATAGGGTTTGCTGAGACAGTTCTGGAAGTGGAAGAAGGTTTAACATCTGGTTTTGTTTTCCTTTCAAGAACTTGAGTGTGGTTGGAAGGATACAGGCCTTCCTTGATATTATCAATGTACCTGAACACATTTTCTAGGTGACTGGAAAAAGGAAAACATTGTGCACCTCTTTAAAAAGAGTGGAAAGGAGGGCCCCAGGAACTACACACCTGTCAGCTTCACCTCTGTGCCTGGGAAATGATGGAACAGATCCTCCTACAAGCTGTACTCAAGTACAGGGGGACAGGGAAGTGATTGAGACAGCCAGCACGGCTTCACCAAGGGCAAGTCCTGCCTGATCAACCCAATCAACCTCTGTGATGGAGAGACTTACATCAGTGGACAAGGGAAGGGCTATGGATGTCATTTATCTGGATTTCAGACCCCTTCCAAGCCAAGCCATTCTTTGATTTTGAAATTGCCTTAAATCTACAGGTGCTGTAACAAAACAACCTTCAGGTGTTCTAGGTATAGAACAATTCTTTGCCCATAAGTGAATGTAAAATAGAGAAATGCAACTTATGCCTTCTCTCCCTCCTTAGAGCAGGTTTGTTTAACTGAGCATTCGTGGGGCATTTGGAGAGTATTGTTTTACCCCAGTGACAGTGAAGCTCACTTAATGCAAAAAGTCCACCCTCATTTTCTTAGTCGTGAAGAACTAATTATTTGCAGGCTTCAATATTGAATTTAAATACTTAAGTGTCTTAAGAAGCTTTTATTCAAAAAGTAGAGAAAGACAAGTGATTTTGTTTACTTGCCCAAAACAAGCTGTAATTATTGGCAAAGAAACAGCTAAGGCAAGAGATTATTTGTTCTGAGTGTGATTTGCTGAATATCACGTCTCCTGACCTTTGGTCAGATGAGCATTATTGGAGATTATTTGGATCAATGGTGGCATATGACATACTTCAAGTATCTGTACAGAATATATCTGATTATAGCAGATTAGTACCTGTAGATATAAAATGTCAAATCTACTGTGCATATTTAGGCCTTCCCAAACATCTGTTCAGTGAGATCTGAGGTTGTTGTTTTGTGTATGCAGAGGGTTTTTTGAGGTGAGTCTGCATTTAAAAAACAAAATTAAAGAGGCCATTAAGGAAATTAGTAATTTAATGTGAACAGGACATTTGAGATTTCACTTGTAAGGCTGAAGAAACACTTGGTTTGTTATTTGTCCGGAAACAACCAAAATTAAATTTGTAAGTAAGTATATATCTGTTCTGTTCTAGAAGCTGAGATAAACCCCTTTTTACTTAAGCTAAAAGCTGAGAGGTGAGAGCTAAGAATATGGAAAATAAGAACATTGGGTAGAGAAAAGAGCTCATCTGTATACTGGTGTGATTCGAGAAATTAAATTATTTTCATAACTTTTAGTATTTAGGGTATAGTTAGGCTACTATTTTTCTTTCTAAATGGGAGTTGCTTGAAGACTTTTTCTAAGTAGCCATTAGAATGTGTAATATTTTGTTGCCATATAGAAGTTGAAAAGTTAATTTCTTCAGAGTCACAGTGTATAATACAGTACAATATGGTTCTTCTTTACTCCATTTTCCCCAGCCCTCACTGGGGATGTTTTGTCTTGTCATAAGAGAAGAAATCCATTAAATCTTTTAATTTACTGCCCTCTTATTCTCTGTGTAGTAATTCATATGGCACTTTCTTTCATCCTTTCTCTGACCTTCCTCACTTCATTTCCTCCATAAGTTTTTAAACAGATCAGTTGCTGCTTTCCCAAGATACTGCTGGTTCAGGCCTTTGAACATAGTGAATGATAAATCCTGAGAATAGACATTGCCCAATAAGGGCCCAGTACGTGAATCTCAATATTATAATGTGTTTTATTTCTGCTTATCATGACATTGTAACTTAGACAGCTCCGTAATTTGACTTAAATTTTGTGCATCCTAGCTGGGAACATGAATTCAGCATCACCTTTGTGGCTCTGAGCTGCAATTTTGACCCAAAGCTGACCTTACCTAAATTTGTTAGAAACTACTTACAAATGGTAAAGCCTTGAAATTCAGATATCATCAGAAAATGGACTATTAATTGCATTAAACTGCTTCATCCATAAAATATTAAAAAGTATATGTATCCAGTGAACTATACTTAATGATGTCTTAATCTCCAACATGACAACTTTTAAAAAGTGATATGGAGTGAGATACTGTATCTGTCATGTTCTCATTATTGCCTGTGGCATAAAGGGAACATTTTGAGGTAGTGTTGTTTCAATATTTCATGACTTTGGAATTTTTCTTTGTTTACATTCCAGGAAGTAAATGACCCAGACCTTCGTCATAAAAGAATTACATAATGTGTGCAAGAGGGTTTTTAATTTGAGGAGATATTCAAACTGGTAGTCACATCCATTGCAAATTGTATATTTTTCTATTTCAGTAACAGTATCCTGTTTTCAGTTTCAGTTTTCATCATTTTGATTGCTTTCTAAAGTCATGAGTAGAGAAATTAGTTGTAAAAAAAATCACTTTTTTTAATATGTGCATGTAGTAATAAAGGTACAGTTCTGTATTTTTGTAACTTTATTTTTTTACATATGAGAGTACCTTTTTCTGTGCTTTCAGAGGTGTTCTGTGTAAATTTGACTGTTACAACATAAATGCTTTGCTTCTAAGGAGACAAGTTTAGTTGCATTCATGTATGCTTTCAGATACTGAAGCAACTTTGCTTTTAGATTATCAACAGCTGTAGATTGGTTTTAGAATATCAACAAATTATCCTCGTTTCTTTTTTCATATTCAGAGTATGACTCATTACACTTATGATCAAGACTACTATTAATTCACATATTTTGAATTTAAAACTAATATTCTTTCCTGTTTTAAAACTCTTTAAAGCAATTACAAAATGTAATAGTGAGATAAGGTGTGAGATCCTTAACATTAAGGGACTGAACAGCTTCCAGGAAACTGGTATGTTTGAATAATTATTGGTTTCCTCAAAAACCCAGCATTAAGCCTTACATCTTTCTGCCACACCTCCTTCTCAGTTCCCTTCCAATGTTTATCCCTGATGCAATTCACCTAAGAAATCAAATCTCTTTCTTAGCTGCTCTTCGACATAATAATTCAGAAATAAACTTAAAATATAAAGAAAACCAAGAGGGTAAGTTTAGATATAGTAAAAGACAGATAATCCCCAGTATAACTGATCATACATAACCAAGGTGTTGGATTTGTCTCATTCTTGAAGAAGGTGCTGTATCACTGAGGCTTCAGTAGTTTCAGCTTCAGAATTCTTTGGAGACAAGAGCGACACAGAATTAGCGTTGTAGCAGACAACATCCCATCCAATTTCTCTCTCTGTGTCAGTGGTCCAGTACATAATTAATGCTTTGACTTCAACCTGATTAATGCTGTTCTTAAGTATTTTCTAAATTAATATCAACAGGTCACTTTTAGGCTTGTTTCCTTAGTCTCTTTGAAACAGCTGTGTTTCATGTGCTAGTGGTTTTTATGGTCAAGGAGCAGATCAAGGCACTAATCACAAAGACATATTTATCTTCCCTCTTAACTTTGCATCCCTCTAGTCTTCTGTTTGCTAGCTTCTTGTATTTATTGTTTTTTACTTATAGTAACTTTTAAATAGGTTCCATTATTGTACACATAGACTTCTTTTTAACCCTCAAAATCACAATATCTCTTTGCAGCATTATCATCTCATCCTCCTTCATCTTTTGAAGTCCAAGGTTGATCATATTGCTGTTACCTAATCTTCTTTTATCTTGTTTTGGAGTTCTTCAGTATTGTGCTTCACCTTCTGTAAGGCAGTTTCTCTTGCCCCCAGTTCAAGCTGTTGGCTCTGTCTATACTGATAAATCAGTCTTTGCTAATTTATCAGCATAGACAATGCCAGTGTGATTGGGCACTGGGACTCGGACTCTGATTTGGAGGCATCAGGTTCAATAACATGGAAAGGAGCCATTGCACCATTCACTGATGTAAATGTAACTGTTACTTCCAAGTCTCTGCTGACCTGTGTAAAACCACATATTAGAAACTGCATTCTATCCTGCTGTATGTAACCTGATAGAATAATACTCATCTTCTATTTTCTTTGGTTATACTGTGATCCCTGAATTCTATTGCTGGGCTATGTCTGTAATCACTTTTACATCTATATTGGGTGTCTTACTGAGAAGTCTTTCTTATTCAGCCCTCTATTTTTCTGCTAAGTTTTCCCAGCTAGCTGTCCTTCATTGCTTTTAATTTGCTAGATAACATTTTCTGCAAAGAGCTATTTCTATTTCTCCTTTACTCAGGTATTCTTCTGTTAACTAATTAAGAATTCAAGATAAAAATTGTCAAATGGAATCTGAAACTTCCTCTTGCTGACCACTGCAGAGCTCACGAGTTCCTCAACTTGAATTTCTTTAGAAGTTCTCACTTTCACCATAGAAGCAGTGAGGCCTGTAGATGTTCTCTGAATACCATTTTAAAGTTGCAACCTTTTCTTCTGCCTCCACTTTTGTCCACGCTTTTGTCCTATTATGATTCAATTGTTGCAACATCCTTCTCTCTGACCTTTGCAAATTAAATATTTCTTTGCTCTCATCTAGATTCAGTTCTTTCTTCAAAGTTAATTTCCTGCCCTATCATTTTGTCCATCTTTTACATTTCCCTACTAGCTCTCATGTTAAGCATGTCTTTGAGCTCAGATAGAACCTAAAGAACCCCTTGATAGATCCAGCTTTCATCTCAATCTTGTTAGTATTACAGATTTAACTTAGTGGTTCACCCATCTACTTCAAAGTTGAACTTAAACCTTTTCTCTGCCTGCCTTTAGGCATCATCATGGCCCAATGCTGCTGCATTCAACTCAGAATTTTAGATCTTTAGTTCCTCCTACCATGAGCCCTAACACTACTTCAGAAAGCTATCCCTGTCATTAGTACTTACCCTGATGCCTTCAGAATTTACTACAGGCCATTTCCTTTGCCAACCCCTTGTCTTTCATATCGCAATGTATGATATGCTGCATCCAGCAGAAAATTTATTTCTCTGGTTCCTGTAGTTCCTACCCAAATCCTACCTGAAATATAACTCAATAAACCTTGAGGCTTGTTGAGCTCAAACAGAACCAAAAGTACTTCCTGACAGATCCACCCTTCATTTCAAGGTTTATTGAAGGCATTATCAAGGAGGAAAGGTCTGTAAGACCTCTAGAAACAGTGAGTGCAGAAGCTGAATAACTTCTACTTTCTGGATTCCATACTAGGATTTTAGTTCCCCCCTTAAAGCTGGCTTTGACCGGAATGCAGTAACTCACATGGCTTGGAATAAGCCATAAGACAATTTTTGCTCTTTTCTATCCTTCACTTGTCCTGCAAGGAGCCAGTGTTACCTTTCAGGTTTTAGATCTAGCTCTATCTATTGAGGAGCACAGCAAATGCTGACATGCCTTTAAGATACTTACTCTTGCCATTTACTGCCTCATCTCATTTCAAGTATTGCTTGTCCACCAATGAATCTTTCTCTGCAGACCCTTATTTATTCAGAGTTTAGTAAAAACTCTGATCCAAGTCTTAACAGTAACTTCAGTCGCTCTGTCAGTTCTAGGCTAAACTGATTTGTTTGTGTGCCAGTGCAACTCCCTAGAGCACACTGAGCCCTATGCTGACAAGAAGGCCCTGCCAGGAGGTCACCCCCTCAGAGAGATGTGGGTCCCTACTATGCTCCATGCTGGCACTCCCCTGGCTGGATACAGCTAGTCAGTGTCTGACAGGAAGTCTGCTCTGTCTGGCCTGACCATCAGATGATGCTGACAGTGCAAGTTCTGTTAGTATCAAATTGGGTTTTGATTACAGCTGTTCCAGTCCAAACTCCTTACAATTACAGATTTCCATGCTGCTTTTATACTTTCAGGTAACATTTTTTCAAAAGTCTCTTTGAAGTTTTTCACCAAATTGAAGAATGGCAGAGGTTTAAAAGGGCCTATAGATATTATCTGATCCAGCCCCCTTGCTCAAGCAGGACTGGGTCTGTGTAGCTTTTGAATACCTCCAAGGATGAAAACTCCATCACCTCTCTGGGAAATATATTCAGTCACCCTTAGAGTAAAAAATTGTTTCCTGATTTTCAGACAGCACCTCCTGTGTTTCAGTATGTGCCCATTGCCTCTGTCACTGGGCACCACTGGCAAGAGCCTGGCTCCACCCTATTTTTACCATCCCTTGAGATATCTATAGATACTGATAAGCCTTTTTTTCCCTTGGCTCTCTCAGCCTTTCTGCATAGGAGAGATGCTCCAATGGCAGCTTCCACATGGCCCTTTGCTGGATTGCATCCTGCATGTCCATGCTTCTCTTGTACTGAGTAGCTCAGAACTGGACTGCACTCCAGGTGTGGCCACACCAGTGCTGAGTAAAAGAGATCATCTCCCTTTGATCTGATGTCCATACTTTGCCTAATGCAGCCTGGGATGCTATTTGCTTTCTTTGCATTGGCTCATCTATAACTGTTGAATTAAGCTAATGGTTGTCTTCCTCTTTAACATGTTTGGTTGGGGCCTGATAATAGTCTTCCTTTTTAATATGATACTTTGGGACAAACATCCTTCAGGCATTTTAGTGTAACCAATAAATGCATACACACAGTATTTACACTCAACAGTGGTATCTTAGCAGGTGGTGTTGTCCAGACCATTTTCTGAGGTTGCCATTAAAATTTCCTATCAAGTCTTCATTGTTAATGGCACCAACTATCATTTTTTACTCAGATTTGCAATGGGCCCAGTGATTGACCTAGTTCTTTAACCTACTTTGGATTCTTTTCTGATCTCTAATTGCAAACCCAATACTAACCCTTTCCAAGCAAAAGCCCATAATGGCTAAAGAACCAATATTTGTCTGTTCACTCTTAGTTACATCTCTCATAGTAAATCTGTGAGCAGTACCTGATCCTTTCAATGCCTCTGAATTGGGTACTAGTATACTAAACCTTCCTGGTACTTGATATGTTTGTTTTCAAAAGCACAGATTTTTGCATCTGCCTACTCTGTTAGTTGTTTTCCATCATTCAGTCTGCTTGTTGGTTTTATCTTACTTCTGCACAAACAGGGTCCATGTGGTTGCTTAGTTTTCTAGTCTCCATTTAAACAATGAGAATTCTATTACAGCTTGGACAGCTGACCCCAACTGGGTAAAGGGATATCCCACAGAGTCATGATCAGTAGATAAACCTGGGGAAAGCTGCCTAGAGGACCACTGCTTGGAAACAGGCTGAGCATCATTTGGTTGGTGGTGAGCAATTGCTGTTCATTTGCATCACCTGCTTTACTTGGGTTTTATTTCTCTCTCTTCTTGTTATTTTCCTTTTCATTACATTTTAAAAAATTATTTTTATTTTATTTTAATTATTTTAATATTCTTACGTCAACCCATGAATCCATGAGTTTTCATAGTTTTAGCCCTCCAGTTCTCTTTTGCATCCCACTGAGGGGGTAGAGAGTGAGGTGTGTGTGGTGCTCACTCGCCATTTGGCATCAATCCATGACATCAGTGCACACGAGGTCCACACAATCATGCTAGAATTAGCGAAATTTGCAAAACGCATGTTTAGCAATCTCACCACTAACCTCAAGTACATGAAATTTATTTCAGTTTTATTGCTGTGTCCATGGCCAAAAGCAGCATGTCTTCTGCAAGATGTTCAGCATCAGGCATTTGATGGCTGGGAGAAATATGCATCTATGCCAGTAAAATTAAATTGGAGTCCCACAGCTGAATTGTGTTCCAGCTAGTCTGTGTTCCAACTCAGATCTGGGTTTTGAAAGTATCAGAAGCTCAAGCTAAAATGATTACAAATGCTTGTTCTAAAAACCAGGCTTAGAAACAGCCTTTACTAATATTTTAGAAAGTTTTACTAATATTTTATAAGCTCACATTAGAATGTGAAACTAGTGGCTACTATATCTATCAGTAAATTAAACTGTGAAGGCATGGGCTCAAGCACTGTAACTCATTTACTTATGTGGTTGTGTTGTTAGTGCCTTGGCATTATTCTCACCTTGCACTTTCCCAAATAATTCTGAGATGTGGAATTTAGTTGTTACTCCAGTATAGAAACCAGCAGGCAGTTTGCATGTGGCTCTTTTCTCTGGTCAGTGTTTCCTGGTGTGTGTGTGGCCAGTCTGTGCTAGCTGGCCTTGTAGTCAAAGACTCTTAACTGAATCACAGAGGTGTGTAGACAGCAACTTTATAGAAAATACTTTTATTATGCAATAAATGTGCCATAATTAAAAATAGTTTTATTGCTCTTTCATTCACTCTGGGGCTGTATTGTAGCATACCCAAGAGGCCATAAATTCACTCTAGTTTATACCACACCAAGTCTTTTATCCATAGCAGTGGTCCTTCACAAAATGTTCAAATCATTAAGGTATGTAAAGATGAATAAAAGGGAAGGATGTTGTGGTCAGAGAAGTTTGTCATCAAGCATATGCTATACCTGTGTAAGCATTGAATATGTGTGCCTGGCTACTGTACTAATTGGTCTTCAACCAAAATCTCTATATTTCTGTTTTGACCACCATGTTTGTGGAAGTGTGGTGTTTGTATTCAAATACCAATAACAAATAAGGCTTTTCCACAGTGTAGTTTGTTTTTCTTGCAGTGTGCATACTCATGAATCTCAATGATTTTTGTATCATATGCTGTGTGTAGCACTGTAGCACCATCTTGTGTGAGCTGCAAATGTCGTTTCTGTATATGCATTCAGCAATCTTCATGTGGAATATAACAATTTTATTTAAAACCCTTTTATGTAAAACTGAAATTGGGAAAGGAGAACATGAAATAGATCCACTTTATAATCTATGTGGTAGATTTCATAAGAGTGCATTCATTTAAGGTACCTCGTTGTTAAGATGATCCATATAAATATGAAGCATGGGATGCTGAACTCTGAGGGCAAGAAATATGCATTCTATCTGCTTTGTGCTACAAAACTACAGCATGAAAGCACAGAAATTGGAATCTTTATGACAAATAAAATTAAACAAAACTGTAGTATGGGAAAAGGCTGCTAGGGAAAATTAAGTAGAAATGGCTATAAAAGAGCTGACAAGAATAAAGCTGAAAAATGCTTTTAAATGGTTGCAGGTAGCAAATGGGTCAAGGACACAGAACTGAGTGTTCATATGCAGCTGTAATGCTTTGAGGTTTCTCTGTGTTTGGAAAGATGCACATTTATAGGGGCAAAAAATGGGAAGAGGGACACATAAAACAATTTTGTTCATATGACAGAGCACATAATAATTGGAGGCATGGTTGTGGTGCATTGAATACACTCCTACCCTTTGATATCTCACATATGGAACTTTTTTCCACCTTTTCATGCTTTAATTTGTGTCTTGTTTCCTTTCATTTTTCTTCCTACTTTTACAGAGCCAATTTCAGAATACTCAGTAGTTCATGTAAAAGGATTTATAGTCTTAATGCAGGTTCAGCCATAGAAGTGGTAACTCTTAGTTACTTACCATTGCTGTGAGTCCAGCATGTCATAGTAGTCTTGACAGCTCTTCTTTTGAATGTAATGAAAAGAAGGTCTCACTGCACTTTTAGCACTTTCAGTCTTCTCTTTTGTTCTGTCAAATATCTAATTTTTCCATATATATTTTGGGCAGTTTTAAATATATAGTAACTCTAATTCTCTTTGAGTGATTATTCATTCAGGTGATGGAAACACATAGGTTTAAGAACTCAAAGTATAGGAATTTTTTGCCTTCAGTGTAACATATGAATGCACTTTAACCCATGTGTGCTGCTTGAATGTGGCACAGGGGTAAAACACACCCCTTGTTCCTTTTTATATGCAATTGAGTCATAACTGTTTTCATGCCATAACACCTAAAGAGTCCTGGGCCATAGTATTTGACTATTGACTATTGACTATTGACTAATTGACTATTCTTCAATTAATACTAGGAGTAAAAAGTTGATCTTTTATATTTGTGGGTTTTGCTATGATTTCCTCAATCAAAATATCTAGCTTCAAACCACACTGTGCATGGGAGCACATCATGTCATCCCAACTGCAGCAAATGCTTGAATTCTTGGAGGAAAATCATGTAATTGCTGAATATTCAGTCTGTCAGGGTTTCAGATGTGACAATAAAAGAGCTATACAGAAAAGCTGTGTTGCTGCCTGTTTTGGCAGGAGTAACTGGTGATATGGACCTGATAAACGTGGTCTTATTTTCACATCCAAAAGAAATACTTTTGTGTGATACTTTAGATTATGACTAAAGATATCAGGAGAGAGAGACTGTGTGATCAAGAAAGATGCCATTTGGCTTCTCTGCAATCAAATGTCTCCTAGCTCTTGGCCAAATAATTTCATATTAGTCTTTGATGATTGCTAAAAATGCAGACCATGAAGAAAAAGCACTAACCTGTAGAATGAACATATATATTGACACGTGCTGGAGAAAAAGCCCCTGTGCTCTTTATGCATACAGTTGTGGTCCCTCTTTTGGCTATGGTTTGTGTTTGTGAGCCTTAGGGAAAACAATTTTTCATCTTTCTTTTGAAATGATAAATGCAACCAGAAGAAAAAAATCTGTGAAGACAGATGGAAAAAGAAAAAAAAAGTTGTATCAATGCTTCTCTCACCACACTTTCTAGCTCTCTGCTTGTAATGTGTAAGACTAATAGGAGCTTGGGCTTCTCCTTTTGCAACAGTTCTGGCAGCAAGAAGGTGCAGCTAATGCTAAAAGCCTTTAATCTTGCATGCTTGAGCATTTATGCAGCCATCATGTCCACATGAGCAATAGATCCTGAAATCTCTCTACCTGACTGTGTAAACATTATTTCCTCTTAACTAATCTTCCATTGCACCTTCCTTTTTTCACTTTTAGATTCACTCATGTGAGAGATTTAACTGTTTTCTAAATCAACATTAATCTAATGCACTTATCCCCTATAGCTCAGACAGTTAAAGGAATTAAGAGAAAACATAATTATTATTAAATTGAAGATACTCAGACTAAAAGTTCAGTGGTAATAAACATTGAGATATTGGCTAAAAATTTTCTACAGGAATAGAGGATGGATAATAGTATCCAAAGTTTCAATAATTTAAAACTATTTTAGAAGATTTATGGCACGATAACAACCCCAATGAGGACTGAAAGGGTTATGTAAGAGACTGGTGTAAAGAGAATAAAAGCCATTTGTATATGTGGCCAAAAACACCACTATACAAACCAACTCACTTCCAGTACATCAAACCATAATCAGTTCTTTCCACTGGCACATTTGGTGTGTTCTGTTTAACATCTGAGACACACTGAAATCCCAGGCACTGCAAAACCTATGGAACGAGAAGGGAATTGCTGTGGATATTCTGTGGTTTGCCATCCTATATCCTGAGTTTTGATTAAAAATCAAATTTTCTCCTTTGAGTTTTGCAGTTTCCATGAAGAAGTTGTCACAGAGAACACAAGCCCAAACTCAAACCTGAGCAGTGTCTCTGATAGCAGTCATTCAGGAAACACTCGTGCTTTCCTCAACACACCAATTTTGTTCCCACTGCCCTATGAGGCACACAGGAAAATGGCTGATCTTTATTTTGTATAGAGCACTATTTTATTAAATATACTGTGCTGATAAGCTGAAAGTCAAATTTCACTTGCCTAAGAATATAGTGGAAATGGAGGGGACTTTTATTGTTAGTGATTTATATGCTCATATAGATTATTTTAATGTCTTTGTCACCCTTTTCTACTGTCATTGAAGAATATTCTGTTTAAGAACTTACTGTGTGTGCTGGAACACTTTAGTAATTTCCTTTTTATTTAATTTCTTTAATTTCAGATAACTCTTGGAGTGATCCAGTAGAAGTGACAGCACTTTATTCATTTGAAGGACAACAGCCAGGCGACTTGACTTTCAAAGCTGGAGACAAAATCACAGTGACAACTAAAACAAATTCCCAGTTTGATTGGTGGGAAGGAAGAATAGGAGGAAAAACTGGCATCTTTCCAGCCAATTATGTTGCCATAAGTAACAACTAAATTTGTACAGAATAAAATGTCAAGGCAGTAATATATTTACACTGAAAAATATATTTTAACTTTTCAGATTTTATTAAAATGAGATTTTTGATCAATACTATTCTAACAAAAAAAGTATTTAAATGCTTTGAATGACCATAACTTTCCCCTAAATTTAATTCTTAAGTAAACAGCAGGTGATAGTCAATTTATGAGAGTTTTATTTTTGAGCAAGTTTCCCTATAAAAAGTAATCCAATTTGTGTATGGTTTCAATTCTGTCTTGCTATATGGATTAATTTTTAAAAGGGGGAAAAATTTGAAACAATTTAGAATTAGATATGTGGAAAAAAATGTTTATTTCTATAAATTGTAATTTATGGTCTCTTTCTTTAATAAATGCTCTTAAATTTGCTTCAAACCATGTCTGAGTCAGAGTTCTTTACTTAGTAAATATAGATATTTTTTCACAGGTATTGCAGATAAAAGTGCCTTCATACTTGGTTTTAAAAATCACTCTGGATATTGCAGGTTTTTAGCAACTACTTTAGGTCTGGTCTGAAATGTTTCTCATTGTTAGCCATACAAACACCTTTTTTAAAACAACTCTGTGACAGTTAAGCAGTTCAGTGCCTCTGATAGCTTGTCTTATATTGCCCTCATCTTTGGAGAATTTAAGTACTTCTGAAAGTTTGTTTAGTAAAATGCATGAGTAGTCCCTCAGAAAACATATAGGCTTATCCTTGATGCCTGTAGGAACTTGTTCCACAGATCTCTCTATCCACAAGATAAATTTCTGGTTCACAAGTGAGCTTGAATTCTTCCTGCTTCTTCCCACTTAAAACTTTTTGAAGTTTAATCTTTAAGAAAAGAGCAACATAAAGTAAACTAGAGAGTAAATAGAGTACATTTATAATAGTAAGATGGGGAAGATATTTCTGTAGGATAGATGTGATGGTAATGTATAGCAGTATCATTCTCAGATTTCAACTTCATTTTGAGTGTATTAGTAAATCAACTTCATTTCACAGATACAGATACTGTCTTTAAAGTGACAAATCAGAGCAGAGGTGAGAATGAGACTTTGAGTTTTTTATAACCACATTAGTTCCCTTCTCAGTGCTGAATGTGCTGAATTTGCCTCTTATATGAAGGATGATAATTATGCTCCATATGCTTTCCCCACTTGAAAATTTATTTAGTCCTTGTTTCTTCTATCAGTGCCATGAGGACCAGAAAATTACTCTGTGTGATCTTTCTAGGAACCAAGTTACAGCAGATCTGTTATGATCCACTAATCTATCAGGTAATCTTTAGCTTTAAGTTATCCCATCTGAATGGTAAGGCTAAGCCTTGTGCAGATGAAGATTTAGGAAGTTATTAGGAAGTCATTCAGTTCTACTCATTGGCAAATATTGCTCAATTTCTTTCAGACTGGGCCAAAACACATTTTGATAAACAACTCAGAATGAGACAGAAGAGACTTAAACCATAGTCAAATGTGTTTATAACCTTTCAGTGAAAATCCTTCACATGCTTTGCCTCATAATTTAGACAGATAACTGTCTTCAAATAGATACCACCACCAAACAGATCCATACTGCTTGCACGTGGCTTTTTTGTAAATATTTTCCAGCTAGTGGGAAAGTTATACAACCTCATGTAGCTGCAGTGGAAGTGCTGATAATATGGCTTTAGAAGGACTGTTGTAGCATCTGCCAGTTTGAGGTGAGAAAGCAGGTTCTGTGCTTACTTATCTTTGATAGACTGCATCTATTACTTCTTAAGCCAGAAAATACCAAATAAGCCACTATCAGGATTCAGTGAACAGGATTTATAATAGTGTGATAGTCCCAGAAGCTAGATATTGTCACATATTCACAAAGAATAGCTCCTGCATTTGTGATATCCTGTTGCTGTACTTTAGCTACACAGTGTAAGCTGAAGCATCCACTAGCAGAATTCTGCTGTAATACTTCAATAGACATTTCCAGAATTCTGGGTGCTTTCTCAGCCAGTGTACTTGCCTTTATTCAGAGCTGCTACAGCTTCTTAACTCAGCTCAAGTGTCTTCTTCCATGAAACTCTCAGAATTTATGAACTTGTACAGTAAAATCTTTTTATTGTTTATGTAAATTCAGTTTCTTGGATTGTCTCAGCTGGGTTTGGGGAAAAATGAGGATTGTCTAATCTCAATGTTCATGATAGTCTGTAGACTGCAGGGTATCACTGATTAATTACTAAATCCAAGCTGCATTTTGAGGAGAAAATATTAAATGGAAAGGATATCTTATAACTGAAATGTGCTTTATTTCATTTAAATGTAATATAGGAAAGAGAAGATTCAGCAAATTGGCCTAATGCAAGTAAAGTCATTGGCTGTCAAAAATAAACCTTGAAGCACTACAGAACTCTACTGCCTGATTCCAAATGTCATTGACACAGGATGGATCAGCTCACATCAGTGGGTTTAGGCTAATTCCAAAAGTGGCTTTGCAGTAAAAACACTTTACAGTAAAAGGCAGTCTGCACATTTCAGTAAACCAAGAGATCTGTAAGGACCAGTAGCTGTACCTCAGGTTCTCTGCAGTAGGTCTAAGAACAAAAACCTAGAGATACTCAGTCACCCATGAGACACATGTTCCAGAGAGGTTTTCCACCAGTGAAAATCCATGTGTGTGTTCTTTTGGTACAGGATGCCTGACCAAATCCAGAAGAAAGATACTGAAGAAAATGGTGCCTCTGGCACAAAGTATTTAATGAATTATGAGGTGCCTGGTATCCAGCTGTAAGTGGGGGTTGGGAGGAGAGATGTCTGCAGCACCAGATCAGTGGGAATCTGCACTGGAAGAGAAAAAATGACTTATGGAGCCATGGGATTCCCTCAAGGGGATACTCAGTTAAAGGTACAGAGATTACAGGTGAAGGACTTCTTGTGTGTTGAGCAGGTTCCATTCATCATTCTGCTTTTATAAGCAGTTACCTTCAGCATATAAACCAACTCTTTTTATTGCTGAAGCACAATTAATCCAACAACAGTAATTTCTATATGTACAATACAGGTACTTTCCATATTTATTTTGTGATTATATTTATATATAGTGGATCAGTTTCCTGTCAGTCTTCATGGGCTTTATTTTGAGCATGGTGATTCCTGAAGGGTCATAGTTAGGACTGTGGGCTCTGTGTTCAACACAGAAAAAGTGTACAACTATTGTCAAAAGATCTTTCTTCCACATCCATTTCAATTAATGCATCCACTTTAATTAACCACTTAAAATAGTACCCATGGTTTCAGAGATTTAAAAAATTGTATTTAAAATCTTTTTCAGTTTATTGAGAACTGGCTAAACAGCAAATCCCAAAGGGTTGTAATTAGTGGCATGATGTATAGTTGGAGGCCTGTCACTAGTGGTGTCCCCCAGGGTCCAATACTGGACTGAGAATTTTTTAATTTACCAACATTTATTTGTTACTGACATGGATGAAGGTGCAGATGCCTCCTCAGCAAGTTCTCTGACAACACAAATCTGTGGGGAGTGTCTGTACCCCAGAGAGCTGTGCAGCCCTTCAGAAGTCCTTCCTCAGTGGGTTGGAGAGATGAGCAGAGAACTGTGAAATTCCGCAAAGGCCAATGCAGGGTCCTGCACCTGGAGAGGAATAACCCCATGGACCTGTAGGGGCCGGGGGCTGATGTGCTGGGAAGCAGCTCTGCGGAGAAGGACCTGGGGGTCCTGGTGGACAACAAGCTGTCCATGAGCCAGCAGTGTGTCCTTGTGGCCAAGGAGGCCAAAGGTATCCTGGGGTGCCTCAGGAAGAGCTTTGCCAGCAGGTCACAGGAGCTGATCCTGTCCTTGCACTCAGCCCTGGGGAGGCACATCTGGAGTGCTGTGTCCAGTTGTGCTCCTTTAGTAATGTTTTAGCATTAACTCATGATTTTAAAAGTTATTTTAGTAATAGGTATAATTGGAAAACTTTTCACCTCCATTTTTCTTTTCTTGCAGGCCATTGCAGACCAAAAAATATTTCTGTTATGTGCAGGTGTAAAGTTCCATCATGGCTAATATCTCCAGGTCTTCAGCAACAAGTAAACATGCAATTCCACTCTCTCTTCTCATATCAGGCCAACACTCCTGTTTATTGAACCTTTCACAAAAACTTCTCAGGCCAGTCTTTCTTGATTAAGTGTTCTGTTTCACTCTGTATACACACACACACACACACATGCACAGGGTGGTTATTTTGGAACTGTGTTAAATTTTGAAGCCAGATTTTTACAGATCAAATCAAATTGTAGAGGCTTAAATCCATTCTGAATACATTTCTGTCAATGTTATACATAGACTATGCCTATAGGATCAAAAGAAAGACAAAAAAGCTGTTCATGTTTGCAATTTATCTTTAAAAGAGTTGTCTGATCTAAAGGGAGCTAAACTTCAGCTGTTGATTTATTGAGGATACTTAGATGCAGAGAACTTTTGAAATTTATACCTTTCTCCTGTATTACCTAAAAATATAGACACAGCATCCTACCTATAAGCATCCATTTCTGAAAAACTTGGCCAGAACATTTTGAAATCAAATTAGTTTTTATTGGGAATCTAAATTTATCCAACACTTCAGTCTAAAAGTTCATGGGAAACCATTTGACTTTTTAATTGGTTCTGCCTCTTAATTGAATTAGAAATACTACAAAGAAAACCTCTTGGACTTTTCCCATGCCATAACTAATGTAAGAAAAATAAATAAAAAGGAATGGTAAGCTTCATTCTTTGGAAAAGATTTTTAGTTAATTTCATCTAATATTAAGTGCAAATAGTTCCTTGAATGTCAGGAGTGTATAAACTAATGCTTGCTAATCCTTGTGCTAGGTTGATACCCACATATTATATATCTACTTTCCACTCTGTAATTCTTTACCTACATCTGGTTTTTGACAGTAAAAATAAAAATTCTGGTAATTGCAGACTGCAGAGGAATTCTGCTATCTGCATTGCTAAGATGAGCCTTCACATCTGCCTTTATAAAGCTTATAGGTAGCACCACTCTGGAGTTCTCTTCAGTGGTTCTTGAGCCTTTTACCTGGGAGAGCTCACATTCCATTTGACATTTTGGAAGAGGCAAATTCTCCTAACATGCTGATATGCCTACTCTGGCCTTTGGCTTGAGAATTTGTTTTATACAGGAGTGTCTGGGCAGGCCTGGAGGAGCTGGAGGTGGCTGCCTGCCACGTGGAGGATCTGCCTGGCTGAAGAACGAGGAGCTGCTGTGCTTGTCCAGCCTGAAGACTCTGTCTGCAGTGGTAACATGAGCCTGGAGGGCATTCTAGCTACATGAAGGGTTTCCATGGACTACTTGAATGCAATTTATTCCATTCACAAAAGCAATAATAGCAGTCAAAGCAATTTTATGATTCAAGGCATTTTGAAGCAAAGAGTTTCTTCTCCTTCCTTCTTCTTTTCCACCTGTGTATCCTTCTCCAGTCTTGTGCTACCCCTGTGCCATGTGTGACCAGGTAGTACCTGCCTTGCTGAAGGCCTGAGGACTATGTTTGACAGTGTCCAAGGCAATTAAACCCAACCTTACTGTGGCCTCCCTCCAAGCATCGGAGTAATGCTAACCACTGTACCACACAGTTCGTTTGGGAGGGGGAAAAAAAGAATAAAAGGACTAGTTACCTGGCTTTAGCAACCTAAATTCTCACATCCTTCCTGTAAATGAAAATTGTTGTTCTGTCAAACCAGAAACATCTCATAACAAACATTATTAGATTTCTGAATTTCTGAACGTTCTGTTTTCACAATATTGAAGTGCCTTTTCTGCTTTCAGACATTTTAATTTTATTTTCCAATTGCAAATGCTAATCAAATCCTTTTCTCCAAGAGTTTTAAATCTTTTTAGATTCTAATTTCATGCCAACTAAATGTGAGTTTATGCCTCACAATAAATTTAGATGATGCTCTTGAGGAAAATAAATAAAGCACCTGGATGCAAAAGTATTGTCACAGATTGACAGTTCCAGCTGCTTGGGAGACATTTTCAATAATTAAAATATCAAGTCACTTAAATAGGTGCCATTCTGTAATATTTTATCAACTGCAGAAATTTGGGTCAAAATTAACTATTTTGAAGCAGAGGTGATGTCCCTTAAAATACTGGATTTAATTTGACTCAAACATTCTGTGGTGCTCATTTTTGGTAGAAACTAAATCTGCCCATTACCTTTTAAAACCTGTCTCAGGCTATTACTTGCTCTCAGCCTTGCATTCCCTCTAGTGCATCTTGTATTTTAATTTTCCCAATTTCCTTCTGTCATATCTGATGTCAAAATTAAGGCCACAGTTAAGCCAGAAATTCAAAACATCAGTCTCTTATTCTAATTGGTTTCGTGTCAGCCATCAGATTCTTACAAATGTGAACCAGGACAAGCTGTTTTAAGATTTTGCAGCTGAAGATTGTATTTGATGTGTTTTGGATCACTCCTTCTGCATATCTGATTTCATGCTTTTCAGACTAAGTTCTTATTTTCTTCTGGGAATGCTGAAAATACTTGGGCCTGTTCCAGCTGATTTTCCATCAGGGGATTCTTTTGGTAGCTTGAGATATACTAAATGTTAAATGGTGCTACAATTACTTAAAATCGACATTACTCTCCTGACTTTACCAGGAACCATACTGCTGATCAAATTACAGAGTAAAACAGAGATTATTGATGTGTTTCTAAGCCTCTGAAAACAATCCAATCAGTATTTTCTCTGTGCCCATCACACTCTCAAGCCATATGTTCTTTTAATGTAGGTTTCCAGTAGTTCACGTTCTTACCAGAAAGGATCCTTGCTTTGCATCAGCCCTTGGTAAGAATTTGTTCTCTGTGTACCATCAATGTGTTCTTCTGGCCAGTTACTTCTGCCCTTTAAAAAGCCATCTCACATATTTAAAGCCTGTTACAATCTGAGCTCTGAAGCAGCCCTGAGCTTGGCAGATTCCTGTGCAGAGTGGCAGCATCTTTTCCTATAGATCCCTTAGAATCTGGTAATGAATATGGCAGCCAAAGGAAACAGTTTCTCTTTGAAGGTTCCAAGTCACAATTGCTTGTTTGATTGCATAAAAAAAGAGAAAATTTACTATATAAAAAGTAAAATCCTACAGCTACCTCCTCATTTTGCCTTCTTAAGGTTTGGAACATTATCTTAGTGTATTGGAGTATTTCATGATGTGAAGAATTTCCTCCTGTAGCAGGGCTTTATCTTCTGATGCACAGAGGTACCCTTCTATAGAGTAGCATTCATTGCTGCACAGATGATAAATGCTAAAAACAAAAGTGGAATCACAGAATCATAGAATGGCTTGGGCTGGAAGGGACCTTAAAAATCATCAAGTTCCAAACTCCTGCCATAGGAGTTCCACTAGACCAGGTTGCTCAAAGCTCCATTCAATCTGTCTTTAAACACTTTCAGGGATTGGGCAGCCAAACTCCTCTAGGCAACCTGTTCCAGTGCCTCACCACCCTCACAGTGAAGAATTCATTGCTAATAACTAATTTAAACCTACCCTCCTTCAGCTTAAGGCCATTCCCCTTGGTTCTATTGCTGATGCCCTTGTAAAGAAGCTCCTCTCCAGTTCTCTTGCAGGCCCCCTTTAGGTACTGGAAGGTGCTCTAAGATCTCCCTGGAGCCTCCTCCAGGCTGAACAGCCCCAACTCTCTCAGAGCCTGTCTTTCCAGGAGATTCTCCAGCCCTGATCATTTTAGTGGCCCCCCTTTGGACTTACTCCAGCAAATCCATGTGTTTCAGGTGTTGAGGCCCCAGAGCTGGGCACAGACTGCCAGGTGGGGTCTCATGAGAGCAGAGAACAGGGATAGAACCACCTCTTAGAAACTGCTGGCCATGCTGCTTTTGATGCAACCCAGGATGCCTTTGTCTCCCTGGGCTGCAAGTGACATTGCTTGGTCACACTGAGCTTTTCATCCAACACCCCCAAATCCTCTTCCCCGTGGCTGCTCTCTTTGCCCAGCCTGTACTTGAGCTTGGGATTTCCCTGAGCCAGGTGCAGGATCCTGCACTCGGCCTTGAAGTGGAGGGGAAGCATATTCAGCACCAACCAACACATCATTTAAAGAGCCCTTTTAGTTTTGAACATACACCTAGATTTGTGCCATTGACTTCCAGGTACCTGTTCAGAAATGTTTAGGAGTCCTCCCAGGCTGGACATCTGCTTTTCCAAAGCAGTCAGTTAAAAGAGGTAGGTTTCATGAAGGGCTTTCTAGAGTGCTTTCTGCACTCTGCAGCACAGAAGCTTAACTTGTCCTATGGAACTGCCATCCTAATGCCATTTTGTAGTGAATCCCTCAGAGTGAACTCTGTTTATAAATCCTTTATACTTGCATTTCAAAAATAAGTACGATTTTTTTCTCCATGACCTGCTAAATTAAGGAATGAGACACAATTTCAAATCCTGTTAACCAATGTTTGCAAACTGGAATGTGAACTGAAGCTATGGATCACTGCCACTGGGAATGAAGAATGAAAAATATAAGAAAGGAAAAGATATAATTAACAGCAATATAAGTTCATATCTACTTTGGTAATAGGAATTAATATGGGATATTAATCTTAGTTGATAATTTTGGCACACTCAAGCTAACTGCTTATTTAATCATTGCCTTTTTAGGTACTAAGAAAAATGCTGGTTACAAATATGTATCTATCTAACTTCATAAAGAATTGGGTTAGATTAATACAAAACCCTTCAAGTTATTCTTCTTTGATTGGTTTTGAAATATTCTTGGCAAAACAAAGAGCTGGAAAGAGAACTTCCTGAACTGAAGAAAATATGCATATCATGAAAAGTTGTTATTTATTAAAGATTTTTAAATCATATATTTCTAAATGGGTTATCTTAATTTAACAATATTACTTGTTGATGATATCTAACAAAAGTGTACATTCCAAGCCTAAGAAACTCAGGTAATCTGGAATATCTTTATTTTTACAGGTTATAATATAAAAAATTTATATTTAAATCCTTTTTCTGAGGACGATGTTAGAATAAAAAGACTAATTCATTTACATCTTAAAAATGCCAGTTTTCTTAAACATGAAGAGTTTGTTCTTAACAACTGGGCTCCAAAATCCAAATGAACAAATTGTTTAACATGAAACTCAGCAATTCCACATTAATAGATCCTGGCTGACAGTATGAAACTGGGACATTATTGATTACAGTTCCAATGAGATGTACTAGCTTTAATAAAGCCTACCAGCAACATGTGCAGGCAAGCCAGATTCAAAACTGAAACATTATCTAAACAGAGTTGATTTCAAATGTTTCAAATGTAAATAACCCACAGGGTGGTCCTTAAGACTGTCAGCAGTCATTATTTTCTGTAGCATAAACAGGGCTGTCAGCTGGGATTTCTGTCACAGAGATAAAAAAGTCATTCTTCCCTTGCAAATCCCAGGCTGTTTGTAAAGCAAGTCATGCACCTCCAAGATAGATGGAGAGTTCCTTTCTGGATTTTAGTGAAAGTATCTTATAAGCTGCCATGAAAACCAGAATAGGTGTCTGAACTGTGTAGTCTATGAGGTCAGTAAAGGTTAATGGAGTCAGCAGAGTAATAAGCCTTGAATTTCTGACATGTCTAAATAAATGTGTAATTTCCATAGATTCTGTATGTTTGTTTTTCAAAGTTTTCTGCAGGTAGCAAAAGCTAAACAAAAAATTGACAAAATTTACAAAATTAACAAAAGATGTTAATAGATGACAAACATGTAACTTTGGATGAAAAAATCATTGTATGTTAGAGGCTACTGCTTCAATTAAACATAGAAACATGGTCAGTTTAAATGATCTAAAGTATTAGCTGGTCAGAAGGATTTATATAATGGCTTTAAATCAACTAATCTGATTCAGATATTTCAGAAGAGTGTTACTGCACTGTCTGCCTCTACTTAGTTCAATGTCAGCTGAGCAATTAAAACATCTTAACGAATCTTGTCTGACATCTCAGCACAAAATTAATTATGTACTACTATCTTCTGTATCAGCAGTCCCACCTTTATCTGATAGCCACTGAAACCCACAAGAGCATTGCCATGGGCTTCAGTGAAAAGGTGATTTTGGACAGTGCAACAGATCAGAATTTATTTCCAAAATTGTTGAAGATTTTTCCAACTGGTTTCCTGGAAGAAAGTAGAATTTCCAGGTCCTTCTCAAGACCATTTTCACACTTCCCCCTGGAAATGGGTCATCAGGGGTCCATGCCTGCATTCTGTAATGGTGCTGTGCACTGCTCAAAAACTAGAAAACTTCACTCTTTACTGAACCACAAAGACCTTTTCTGATTGTGCAAGTATTTCCTTTGTGCCTGGGGAACTGAATATAGATCCTACCTTCCATGATAGGATCATTCTTTGTAACCTGTGTTTACACTTGCTCACATGGTGCAGTAAGTAGAGTCAACAAAAGGCATGAACAATGTGGTTAATCCCTCCTAGTGCCTTGGCTTCTCAACATGTATTACATCCCTTAGTAATTTTTGGAAGAAGGAAAGAAAAGCGAATTCTTCCTCCAGAGTGTTACTTGAAACCTCAAAATCTAAGGAAACAATGTATGATAAATGAAAGCTTTTGAAAGCAGCCAGGATTCCAAGGTGAATCTGAGCTCTCATCCTTTTCTCACAAGGAATATCATCACATTTTAATCTGTATTAATGAATTGAATCCCATGGTTGCTCTTTGCTGCTTCCAGATAACATGGCAAAATAAACTCAGATGTATTTAACACAGAAAATACCCCTTCATCTAAGAACCTGTGACCAGTCATGCAAAATTGACTTTCTTTAATCCCTTATGAGAGATACATGCAGAGAAGGGTTAAAATATCAAGAAATATTTATTCCTCTCTTCTACCTAAATCTTTATTCTTTGTTTGTATGTCCTGCAAAGTGTTGTCAGTGTGCTTGTCAGATTGTCTGGCTGCAGTTTTTCTTTTTCCTTTCTCCCTTCTTTCAGTGCACTCCCCATGTCCTCTCAAGCAGCCACCAAGCATTCACTTCACCCTTCCCCAGGGGATTTTGTACAGTCCTGTGTTCTTATCTTGGAGAAACACCTGCATAACATGGCTGGTATCCTGAAAAAAAGCATCTTCCCTTTAAATCCTAGCACTTGTACTTAACTCCCTAAAGTTGTCTATAGTTGTCTTTATCTTTTTCTCACTGCAAAACCTTTCAATTTGCAAAACTGTAAAATACTGTGAGCATCCCACTACTTTCTACTGCTAAGAGGAATTTGATGTCCAACTCCTACTGAGATCAATGAATTATATAAACATAAAACATTACGAGAATATCACATATTTTTCTTTTGTATCAGAATTAACTTTATTTGAAATGATGGTATGTTTTAAACAGATTTTCAGTTCAGCAGGTGAGGCCAGCAGATACTCTGAGTACCTGAGCTAGATGTGTCTTCATCCCACACATGCTTCAGGAAGTGCAAAACTTTCCCCATGTTACACTTTACTAAGCAGCACCCCACACAAACAGCTATGAAACCATGTGCAGACCCACCTAAATGAAATTATGTCAGCAAGGGACTGTCCTTGCACAAGTATTGAGAAGTGTGTGCAGGCCAGTGTCCCAGTTTCTGGGTGCTGAAAGGGGAATGTGCTCTTCTCCATATGTGGTGTCCTCTGCTTCTTTAAATCACAGCTGTTTATTTTGTTTTTGCCAAAAGTCGTTTTTTCAACAGAACGGAATTTTCCACAAAACACTCCCTTCCACAAGAATTGCCCATTTTTTAAAATCTCTGAAATAAGAACTGTTTAGATTGACAAAAATAATTTTTCTTCAAGTGTTTTTCAGGTATTCCAGCCCCCTGAGACTTTTTTTCTGCTGTTCTCCATAGTTTTTTCACCCTGTGGTGTTTCTGTATTTTCATACATATTGCCCTTAAGTTTGTGTTTGAGCATTTCATAGCCTTTCAGAGAAAACAAATTTAACTACTGAAATAAAAAGGGATTGAAATCTCTTCAGTAGAATAGTATCAGAGATACCATAAGCTGTAAATGGGTGCTCTATAATCATAGCACTTCCCTTCTTTTTTCACCTGGCATTATTTTTCTTACACTAACAATACATCAGTCTAGTGATTGCCTGTAGTAAAGAAAATTCACTGATATGTCAGATTTGAATGTTGAAGGAAAGCACATGGAAGCCACCTGAAACTGAGGTTGCAGAGAAAGATTCTTTCAAATCCTGTTCTTCAGTACCTTTTTATAAATACTCATTGCAGTTTTTTAGATTAATGCCAAAAGGCTTTACTGTATCAGCCAGTAATAAAGTGGAGGGCCTGGGTAAGCTGGGGGTAGATTCTCTGTAGAGGTTCAGTGAGTGCCTCTGTATGTGTGTGTCCATATGTGGTCTTTGGTGAAGAAGTAATGCCAGAGTGAATCTCTTTGATTGGATTATATTGTGTCTTGCCCTTTCCATCATTATTATATTATTAGCTGATGTTTATTTTCATAACTGTGCTTTTACTACAGCTGTAAAAAAAAAAAAAAAGACCTTTCTTTGAAGTTCAGGATTATATTGTACTGGGAATAATAGTTAAAATTTGGAGGGGGCTGAACATGGGAATTTTAAGGCTGAGTGGAGCAAAAGCCATAGAAGTTCTGAAGCCCTGGTCTCGTGACCTTTATTAACATAGCTTTGCTACTCTTCCACTCCACAAACAGCACTGCTGATTTACTTGCATGAATAAGATTTAAAGGATCAAAACTATAACTTGACACTGGTGGACTTATTGGCATAGTTTGGTTTAGTCTACTGTAAGATCTAATTTTGCTCTGATTCTGAAGAGAAAAATTAGAAGAGCAAACTCCCTACATAGTCACTGGAGAGAGAGAGGTAAGTGCTTCCAGGGGGGCCACTTAGGCAGTGTCAGTAAAATGGCTCAAGCAGACAGTGTAGATAACATGCTTCTGAAATATAACCGTGCCATGTGGTTCTTGGAAAGCGAGACAGGGACTTGGGTGCATGTTGAGATTAGTCAAAGAAAGATAAACTCATGGTGGAGTTCTTGCTACTTTCATTTGGAATGTTAATAGCTCAAATTAAACAGTGTAGAGTACTCCAAATACCAGAGCAATGAAAAAGTTTACAGCAATGATATCAACATTTGGAGGGTCCATATTTTTTCAAGGTCTGTTCACTTCCCATGACTTTCAACATATTTGTACATTGCCAAATATAACTCAGGGTACAGATATGATGTAGGCCTGATTTTACTTGTGTGCCTGGGTATAATTCCTTTACCAGTGTTACCCCATGAAACCAAAACAGGACCAAACCAAATAATATTGGTTTCTATTGTAAAAGTACATTTTGTCCCCATATATGAAACCTTCCAGATTTGTGTACTCAGAAGGAAGCCAAGGAGTGAACCAGCAGAGAAAAATTCTCCCTATGAGTAAGAACAAAGTGATTTTCTAAGGTCAATGCAGAAATGTAAGTATCCCCTGCTAAAATTATGCCTTCTCTAGGCAAACATAGGTAAGTTTGTTCTCAGAGTCTGAAAACCTTGTCTTTTATACTCCTGAATTCCAATGTTTATGCAGCTTTCACATTAGAGATGTGGCATGGAATTAAGCACCATCTCATTAAAAAGGAAGATGAAGTTTGAGTCTCACCTTTTTGCAAACAGAAGTTATCAAGGACCAGGCTGCCAGGCTGGGAAAATGGCAAAGCAATAGACAGGGAGAAAAGAAGCTGGGTGTTTGTGTCCCTCCATCTCCCCAGTGTGCCACTTGCTGGATGCAATTTCTTGGTTGAGCCAGCCTTGCCACTTTCTTTTCCCCATGTGCAAGGTGAGGAACACCCTGTGTTTAAACCACTGCAAGGACTAATAAATGGAAGGAACTGAGTATGGGCATGTTTGAGAGAAGGAAGTCTCTATCTAAACCACTCCTGTTAGATTCTCTGTGTTGGTGCCTTGGCAACCTGCTCAACTTACTGCTTCTGGACAGTGGGTTTGGACTAGACCCCTAATTAAAAAGACAACATGGTAACAGGCTGAACTCCCTGCAGTCTCATGGTGTTAAAGAAAGTCAAAGCAAATTATTTTTAATATTGGTATGTGCCCACACAATAATTGAAGCAGTATCCTAAAGATTTGCTGTCTTGGATGAACCCCAGCTGTCCTGGGCATCTACCACTCCAAAAGCAAACCTCTGACCCCTTTATATTTTCACAATTATACATATGTTATCTAAAAGAAGTGAAAATGTGGGAAAGGAAAAAGAAAAAAGGTTAAAAATAAGCATCCTTACTGTGGGAACACGGTGGGGGAAGAGTGGTAAATGCAGAAGCTCTCCCTCACATCAGAGTGGAATTCTGTGCAAGGTTCTGTCCTTTCATGACAATGTTTTTCAGAAAGGCACTGTTGCCTAAGCACCTGCCTACACTAAAGCAAACAGACAGCAAATGGGTCTCTCTTAGAGACATTAAAAATGGCCACACTTTGTGCTTATGAGGTCCAAAGCCAAGAGGAGACCAGGCCAAGCAAAAGCACCTTCTTCGGCAAGTTTGGGTGCTGGCTGTTTGCTGGTGCGAGCACACTCATGCTGCATCTCCTGTCTAATCTGAAACATCTGTGGAAAGAAGTATCACATGAATGATAAATACAGAATCAAAGGTTCTCATTGCCAATAAAAAAAAAAAAGGGGAAGAAAAAGAAGCTCACTTTTGCTGTTTTTCCATTGCAGTCCTTTAGTAAATACTAAAATGAAAACAAACCAAAAAGGAACCTACATTAAAATAACTTATGTGCTAAAAAGGTTTGATTTGATCCAATTGCTCTTGAAATCAATAGGAATTAACTTTGGAGAGCTTTATATTGAATGCCTAAGGACATTCTTCTTTAAAGAAATTAGCTGCCTCATTGAACATATTTGAAGAGTTTAGGATGAAGTAAAGGGCATTGGAATTACAGAGCTACTGGCTAATGTGTCAACAGCCAAGGGGTTTACAGCACGCACAGCCCCAAGAAAATCACAGATTAAAAGAAGTCAATAATATCAGCAAAACCAGCAAGGGGCTCTGTATTAGCTCAAGAGTACCTGTGTTTACCATCCTTTTATATTTTGGGGTTTTTTCCTAAAATTTTGTAAATGAAATTACTGTGCTTAGGGCAGCATGAAAAACTGATCAAGGCTTCTTCATAAGTGTTTGTGAGACATACAAGGCATTACCCCCAGATAGTTTCTCATGATCATAGAGCAGGAAGAGTCAAAGCCCAGGAGAAAGGAGCAAGGGATAGGTCACTCCTGCAAGAGAATCTTGTGATTCCAGATAAATACAGAGGGTTAATAAACATCTAACAAATTAACATGGGCTCATCAGTCTGCTTCAGTAAAGAGGAACTGCAGTGGCACTGCCAGACAACACTGGAATGTGTGAGAAAATGAGAGGTTAGACAAGTTAAGGGAAGGCATGAACTTGGGAAGAAGCCATAGAATAGAGGGTAAAAAAAGGTTTGAATCAGAAGACTGGTACCACCAATTAATTGATCAAAATGTTTTGTGGTTCATGTGTCAGCCTCATTTTATTTTGGGAGTCAGCTTTAGCAACTGTGGGGGGAGATGGCAGAAGAACTGGACAATCCATTTGCTCCCATAAACTAAGGATTAATGGAAGAGACGTCTGTTGTTCTTTTGAGTTCCAAACTATATTAAACATCCTTTTATTTCTCCTTATCCTCTTCCCATAAAGCCAAAAACCTAAAATTGGCACAGCACGAATATTGGCAAGGCCCCTCACACAAGGGTTGCACAGAAACCTGTGAAGTGTTGCTCTGTGAAGCCAGAAATATGGATAAAACTTGAAAGCTGTCTCAAAAGAAGTGCTGTTTGTAATTTTTGCCAGCAGAACTCTGCCTCCTGTGGATTGTTGAGAGCCAAGTGCTGGGCAGGGTGAGCCCACAGCAGGAATGGCAGCAGCAGCAGCACAGAAGCTTTCAGCAGTGAGCAGCAGTGGACCATGCAAAGCTCAGTGAAGCAGTTCTTCTTCTGGCCTCTGCACACCTATCCCCAGTGCATGTGATTTCCAAAATCCACCAGAAGCAAGTAAAAACACCTATTTGCATTTGCTGTCCTGCTGTATTTGTTTTCCCCCTTGCTTTTGAGGATCAACTCAGCAGCATCAAATTAAAATACCTTTTTATCCCAATACAAAATCCAGCATACAGGCAAAAAAGGGACAAAGATGGTCATTGATACATTTGTTCTTAGGTATTTGTGTGGCACACCACTGCTGTGATACAGGGTATGCAGCTACCCAGATTTTTTTGCAAAGTGTAAAGAATAACTTGACATCTCAATTGTTTCTATAGATAAAACCAATATAATTCATTTATTTACATGACCTGGTAGTCTTTTCTGCAAATTTATATGATGTTCATATGCTAACATTAGTATGAGTTCCACAGATTTTAATATGCTTTTACATTTTTATGTTTACCTGATCATTAAATGAGCATCTGTACTTCATATAATGGAATAAAATTTACTGAGGAAATAATACACAGTAGGGAGAGTATTCATAAAAGAAGTACATTTTGAGTGTAATTTGGCTGACATTCAAAAATGCAGAATTCTGATGGCTCAGTCCATTTCAGTGGGAGTCTTGCTCTCAGATGGGCTAAACTTTGTTAGTGGCAGCAATGGAGCAATAGCTGACTTGGCTTTTGATAGATGGAGACTCTTCTCAGCCAGCTGGGTTAATAAACTGTTCTGAAAATATTTTTTATCCACTGTTACATTGAAAAAAAGTTATAATAATTGAAACAGAGAGTCTGAATTAGCAAAGAATCCAACACAGAGCAGTAATTAAAGCAATGTATTTTGCTGCCACAAAAGTCAAAAGAGCTGAGCTGATAATAGAAAAACCCAGAGTAAATATTACTTGATAGAGGCACTGGCAATCTAAAATTCACAGTCTGATGCTCTGTAGGTGAAAGATCTATAGATATTTTCCATTTTTATTGAGAAATACATATAAGATGTTAAAGTCACACTGGACTTTAATAAAAGTTTACACTTAATGAAGAATTAGGTTTATTTAATTAATTAGGGGCCAAAGTAAATAGTTTAACCCCCCCATTCCAGTTTTTAGTTACATAATTTTTAATTGCTAATTAATATATTTTAAGAATCATCCAAATAAAATTTAAAAAATTTAAAATATATTCATTACAATTATAAATAAGTGCAACAAGATGAAATGTCAACATTCAAAACAAGAAATTATTTATTTCCCCATTTCTTCTCCTAGTTTTTTTTTAAATAGCAATCTCCACAGACTTTAAAAAGGAAGGATAAAGATGATTAAGGAGAGTGTGTAAGGAGTAAAAGTAAGGAAATTGCTTGAAAAAACTGACCTTAAACCAGATTTTCAGAATGACAGGCTGATAAAGTTAAGGGACCAGATGGCCAAGAATATTGAAGATAGAACAGAAAAAGTCCTCAGCCTTTGTTTTAATCACTTTGAGACATTTCCCCTATCATTATGTTGTTGACCTAAAGAAAATACTGACTTCCCTTGATTCCTAATTTCTGTAATGTGGGATTTTATAGAAGAACAATGTCAGTTTGATCATACACAGTTGGGAATCATTACAAGGAGAGGAGATAACTTACCAGATTACTTTTCATAGCATTTTTTCTGCAGATCTAGGAACTACTAGGTTCACTGCTGAAAGATTTGGGGTGAAATCGTGGCCAATGGGAATTTTGCCATCAACTTCAAAAGATTTAAATTTCATCCTAGATCTTATTTGTTTAGCAAGAAAGTGCTTATTTTTCTATTCTTTTTTTGTGCACAAACTGTCAGCATTGCATGAGACAAACCATCCTGATTTCCAGAGTGCTTTTCAAAAGCCGGGTGATTGCCAAAATTGCAAATCCAATTTGTTCACAGACTGACCAGTGTGTGATCATTCCAATTATATTTGGCACATGTCAAGTGGAAGAATCAAACCTCCCTCTTTTTGGATCACTTATAAACACTTCAAAAAATAAACTCCCAATATAATTAGCTGCTGAAACGCTTGGCGAGTTGCCCTAAAAATTCCCTGTCAGAAAACACACCCCCTTGATTCTTCCCGAGCACGTTCTTCAATAAGAGACTCAGATCTTGTCCCCTGCACCAGCACTGATTAGTGTAATCCTCCTGACTGCCTGTGGGTACCCCCAAAAACTGGTTTTCCCACAACTGAGCTCCAAGAACTGTGTTACATGAGAGCTGGACAATGAGGCAAGGTCCTCCCCCTCCCCGAGCTCCCCTCAAGCAGAAGCTGCTGCTAAGCCCATGTGCAAGCTGAATGTGTGCAGCAGAGCTCACTGGTGCCCTTCCCCTCCAAAAACTCTGCTACTGATGCATGCTGAGGATTTTTTGCAATGTATAAGTGAAGATGCATTATCCTGTCAAGCTGTCTGAAACCCTGTGTAGGAGCTACCTTTTCCAGCAAGAATCTGCCTGAAATCTTAAAAACAGTTTGCATAATCCTGTCAAAAAGCAAAGGAAGATTCAGTGAGCCAGTTACCCATTTTTGCTGCTATCAATACACAAAAGCTTTTCCTCTTATTTCTTTTTTTTTTTTCTTCCTTTCCAATGTTTGTCATGAGAATCACTTCAAAACACTCAGAAACAGAAAAAGAAAAATTCAGTACTGAAGGAGGAAAGCAGAACATGAGGTAAATGTATCATGGAACTCAAGCTTATTCAGCAAAACTAAAATTTTGAGAACAGTTTGGCAAGAAAGAAAGCATGCATTTTCAAAGTCATATACTTTGCCATCAGATAGATCACTGGGGACCTCCCAGTGCCTAATCTTTAAAACATGTTACTTCTGAAGACAATTCTACCTCTCCTCCCTGCTGATTTTAGCAAAGTTTGTGAGCACCCAGTTTGTATGGGGAGACCGTCAACTAAAATATTTATTCAGCCCCATCCCACAACCAATCTCTGTAAAAGGAAAAACCTTTTCAGCTTGGTGGATACCCACTTGAAGCAACACCTCATTTTTTCCTAATGAAGTATTTCCTGATGGTTGGATGGTTGCTTTCCATTAGTTGTACCTTCTCCATCTCAGTTCAGTTCTCATGTAGGGCACGACCAAAGGCGTGTTTAAGACAAGTCTGGTGCTTTGGCTCTGGTTCATCCCCCTTACCCAGGAATAGCTGAGCACAAAAGCTGCCAGAGAAGCCTTGCAGAGTCCATATTTGGTAAGTATTGTTGCAATTCTTCCACATCTCTACTTATGTTTTCCTTCAAAATTGTTCAGAAATCATGAACACTGACAAATGGCTCAGTAGATGCCTGCCTTATGTTTTTCTTGCATTAAATATAGCTCGGAAGTTTATTATTCTCTAGTCAAAAGCTACCACAGTCAATGTGATGGGTGTATTTATAATGGTTCCTACCAGACTTCTAGCTCCATGTGCCAGTTCTCTCAATGTTCTGTGATCATCTGATCCCTCTGGCTGAACCTTGGTGAACTATTTAAGACTTTCTGCCATTTGTAGTCAGTACTGTTCATATCCATAGGTCAGTTCTTACTGTTTTCTGCCATAACTTCCCGTTGAAAGATGAGGAGCCACTCCATTTTAAGAGTGGAATTCATGTTCACATGCACCACCTCATGATATTGTGTGAGACTGCTGCCAAAAGACTGAGCTTTTGGGAGAAAAATAGTTGTGCTTGGAAGGATATGTAAACCCTAGCACAAATGCTATGAAAATTGTGTTCAGACAGGTAAACTTGATGCCTAGTAAGATATTGGATCTTCCTTGCCCTTTTTTAGTTAAGGAAAACAATCACTTCTAAGAGAATAGATAAAAAACTTATTTAAAGGCCTTCTAGATGATTTTTGTTTTGTGTTGTGTTTCTGCTTTTTAAGGCACTGCAGCAATGCCAGTGTTATGTATGGTGTTGGGACTTGCTGCCCCTTCTTTATAAATGTGTATTTCTGGATGTCTATAAATCGGCCACTCAAGATTGTTCCAGACAGATACTTGGCTTCCAGACTCCAAGTGCAGAGAAGAATGGTTTTCTTTTCTTCCTGTACTCACAAAAGTAGATGTGATAGTGTGTAAGCCACACCACTGGAATGCAGTAAGTAAACAAATATTTAAAGGACATTTTAGCAGCCTCAGCCAGTTTATTTACCTAGCTCTAACTCAAATGACCTCTGTTTAAAGCAGAGCTCAGGCAGTCAGCTGCACCCCAAGTACTTGCATCCTGCCCCCTAACAAGAATAAGGAAGTGAACAAATAGTGTGCTAACACTTGGGAGTACACAGCAACAACAGACAGGAAGAAGCACCAAAGCATCAGGACTGCATTTGCAATCTTGGATCACATGCCCAAATCCCCCACATTTTTGGTGAGGCTTTGCTATGAGCTCCTGAGGCACGGCTTGCACTGCCCCCAGAACAGGAGGCTAAGAGCAAGGAAACCCAAACCTCCCCCTGCCAGAAGGAAATGCTCCACTGCTATTCCATTCTTGGGTCATTTTTATAACTGGAAGGAAATGCAGGCCACAAAGAAAGAAGGTAATGGACCCAGTATTACCAAAATTCCCCACAGTTCCCTCCTTTCAGAGGGCTACAGCTCCAACACTAGATTTCATGCCATGAAATTCCTTTATTGCTCTTCCTCTGCTGCTGGGGAGTATCTTTCCTGCAAGGCCCTGCTGGGGTCAGTGCTATGAATATCACCTCCAGCACAGCAAGCTGAGGCAGGCAGCAGCCACGGATGGCATTTGTCTTGGAAAATGTTTCCTTATGTGAACATCAGCTTTCGCAATCCGATCCACAGCCTGAATAAAGGTTACAAGTTTTCAGGCTGGTATGCACCACATTCAGCATGAGATTGTGGCCTTACCAGCTCTTTTATTTAATCTGAAGAGAGTCAGGTTACAAGGAACATATCAAGTCTTTGGAATACTGCATCCACTTGAATTTCCCCCTTTCTCCCCATTCCGTGTTCCTTTCCAGCAGATATGAGAAGTCCAGTTTTTAGAGAGGTAATGAAGGGAAACAAATATTTATGTATCAGTTGTTCCTCCAGGGCCACATGAAATTGATTGCTTTAATGAGCAAAAGTCTCAAAGGACAGGTTTATTGTAGAAGAGTGAAAATATTCAACCCCCATCCCCTCTTCCCTCTACCTTCAACACTGAACCAGAGTCCTGCAGCGTTGCTTGGACTTGTGTCTGAGGCATCCAAGACCCCTCCATGGCCTCACAAGACATGTCTAGAGGACAGTTTTAGTGGTCTCACAGCATCTCAAGTCATTAGATTCTTAATTCAGATGGTACCCTGAAATTAAGGATAATTAATTGAGACCACAGTTTAATGTAAGTAAATGTGTGAAAAAGACTGGAAAATCTCTTTAGTGCAGGCATGGGAAAATAAAAGGCATCAGCTTCCTAAAATTTATGGTGTTTGCACCACATGGAAGATTTTCTGATGTAATGAGCAAACAAATGGGCAGTGCTTGTGTCAGAAGTGCATAGCTTACCCTGAAAAAATGCTACTTAAGCTTGGTTGAGATTTTTACCCTCTGAGAAACTCTTCTCTTTAGAATATAAGAAAAGTTTGTAATTTTCTTACATATCTTGGTTTCCATTTCTCTCAAATTTTGCACAGATCGTGTTTAGTGCTGTGTAGTGGAAAAAAAGAAAGATTTGGTTATTTAAACAGGTGCCCAGTCTCTATGGGATACACAGGTTATGCTGAGTTTAACAAATGGCCATGAAGTCGTTGTAGCCAAAACTGTTGATCAAAAGGGTTACAAACATGATTTTCTTCTTAAAAAAAAAAAANTAATGTATGGGGTTGTCTTAGATTAAGGATTTTTTATTAATGACTTTAATTATTTTATTCTCTGACAACAAGCTAGGTAAGGATAGCTTCAAGTTCCTCCTGTGCCCTCTCTGTGCTGCCTCAATGCACAGTGAGATGCTGATGATCCTGACAACTCCTGCAAAGGCTGCCATCCATCTCTTCTTCTCCAAGTGCCTAAGGCTATGGGGACTTGGGTGAAGAACAGGAGGGATTGAAGGGCTGGAGGGGGCTCTCAGCTGCAAACCCTCCAGGGCTGGGGCTGCAGAGACAATGCAGGATAACATCAGTGCCTGCCAGCCAGTGCAACTTTCCCCCATGAGCCTGAGCTCCTTGTGCAGTGAGGGGCAGAGGTGGAGCTACATCTCTGTGGGGTGAAACATTCAATGACCTCAGTTTAAGATGTCAGGGCTGACTATGAGAGGTATTTAACACTTCAGACATTGATGCCTATCTGGCTTTAGCAGAGATGGTGCATGATGGATTCCACTAGACAAGACCATCAGATGGATTTAAAGAGCAAAAACTTTTTTCAGAAGGTCAGCACAAGGCAAGAAGCAGTTTTTACCCTGCTGTACCACAGCTGAGACATCTTTCAGAGCTTTAGTTACCACCAGCACAGTGTGGCAGGCTCTGAGAGCATGTTTCTCAGCTGGGCTTCTGCTGCTGCTAAGAATGTAAGTTATTTATGAGGAGAAGGTCATGTACCCACATTTCAAGCTGAAAAGCAAGCCAGAAAACTCTCACAGTTTTGTGTAACTGTGCCAGAAGCCAAAGAAGTCTAACACATAGGAGAAATCTGATTTCATTGTGCCTGAGAGGGAAGGACCATAAGTTGGTGGCTGTATCTGAAAATATTTGTATTTACTGTCTTTAAGACAAAACATTAAATACTTTATTATAATTTGTCTTTTTTGGTTGGTTGATTAGAATTTTTTTTCAGGTTTTTTTTGTGTATTGTTACAGCCCTAGCAGACTGGAGACATGGGGAAGACAAAACCTGTAGGAAAATATGCTGTATTTTGAGATGCAAAATGATGCCTGAGCTAAGGAAAAGCACAGACTGTTCTCTTCTAGTTCCTCCTCTAAATGTGCTGTGTTTCATCCTGGCATCAAGTTGAGAATACGGGACAAAACCAACCAAGCTCATTCAGTGAGGTGAACACATCCTCAATAATATACATAAAGATCAGGTCAGCATTGGGAGAATATTTGTCATAAAGTGTGAGCTTTGAGCCCTGTTCCCCTTTAAAAACTGAACTTTAAAATTCAGAATTCCACTTGCTTTATAGACAATAGAAAAACATAATTTTAAGCTTTCTCTTCCACAAATATCTTTCTTTTTATTCCACTAGGATTAATGATTTCTGTCCTCTTCTAAATCCTTCACCACTCTACTCCCTTTTTTCCAAGTTGTCTCATTCATTAAAACAATTAAATTAAACTCAGAGCAATTGTTCAGTTCTCAGCCTTTCTTAGTCTGTTCTTGACCTTTCTTAACTTCACCTTTGCTTCTTCTACCTCAGACACAAAGAAGGGTTATTTACCCCATATGCTACATTTTGGGTTCATCTCTGCAGACACACAGCCAGGATCTTTACATCTTTTTGGAAGAATTTCATTATTTTAATAGTACATATAAACTGAACCTCTTAAAATACATGAAAAAAAAAGAAGAAATATTTTCACAGAATAGTAGAAACACAGAAGACCTTGAAAGTTCATCTGGTTCCATCTTTCATGAAAAGGGATCCTAGATCTTAGTTCCTATAACACCTGAAGATTATAAAATAGTTAAAATAATAAGAATAATCTTGTAAATAGAACTGCCATTGAGTAGGCAAAGTGATATATGATGTTCAAATCTGTCCTTTAGAGGCCTTCTGTTAATGATGATCAAAGATCTGGTTGCACAGTGCACTAAATGAACCATCAGGCACCACCTCTTTTTAAAGGAACATTTGTCTTGTGTTTCTAAACTACTTGTTTCATACAGCACAAAAACCTTGGAGCAAGTTGTTATCCTGGGGCTTGGTGTCCTGTACTTGGAATTACCTCCATGCTTCCATGTGTGCTCAGTTAGAAATCCCTCATGCTACTTTTTCTGTTGCTGATCTTCAGTATTCTGAGAGAAGAGAAAATAGAAGTGTATATGTTTAAAACTTTATCAGTATTATTTCCTTTTCTTGGGAGCTGTCATTTTTAATTATGTTTTTCTGTGATAATCACCTCTTTAAGATATTTGTTTCTACTGATTTTGATTTTCTAGTAATTTCCTAATCAATCTCTCTTCATTTTGCTTTTTACATTGAACTTCTATTTTGCTACTATTTTAGAAATTAGGAATTATGTCTACATGCATAATTAATTACTTGGTTTAGTGGCTGACCTCTAAAATTTAGAGGCTGGCCTAATAAAATTACCAATTTTGAGATGGAAATATTGTCATTTTTTTTTAAGACCACTTTTGATCAAACCAGGCATTAATCCAACTCAAAGCAATTTAATTTGTTTCAAACTAGGTTTTATCACAATGGCATTTTTTCAGTGGGAGTCAAATTTTAATTCATCAAAATGAATCAGCCTGATATTTTAGGAGACATCTTACTGGAGCAATATTGTAAGAATAAGGTGTGTCTTCCTGAGGGTGCAGATTTGTGCTGCCACCAGAGATGGTTTTCCTGAGACCAACGTTTGGAGCTGAGAGAGCAGCCAGGGGCAGGACTGGCAGCCAACTTATTCTTTTTCTGCTGGGACAACACAAGTAGAACCTTCTGCCACAAGGCATTTTCCATCTGATTTGAAGCTGAAAGATCTGCCTCAGACTCAGGTTAGGTCACCCACTTCCATGGTCTGAGAATCACCTTAATGGTTAGAAGCATATTACAGAACCTAGGAAGAAATAAAGAATCTGTTCAAAAGAGACTAGAGATCAAGTATTTTTCATGGAAAATGTCAGTGGTTTTGTAGCTTCAGGTTCTCTGGGTCAACAGAGGTTTGATGTTGCAACAAGGCTCCCCTGTATTTTATCTGTTCCTCATGTTATAGTGGCAAACATTTTTCATCCAAAATCAAATAGAAAAGACATCCTTGTGACTGTTAACTTGTTATAAGCAGTGCAAATTATTGGCAGGATTTTCAAAAGCATTCTCTGTCAGTCTACCCATGACTTTGGAAGTAAAAAAATGCTTCCATGCCTGCCCCCCATTGACTTCAGTGAAGCTGCTTAAAAATCCTTTACTATTTTCAGATCCCTGTCATTATTCCATGGATCTGAAGGTAAACTTATCTCCCATTGTCTTACTAGACTGAGACCATTCTAAACGTGTTCTGAATCAATAATTTTCCCATCTTTTCCGCATACAAAATGGTTCTGTTTTCTCTTTAGTTTCTCCATAAATCTTAAGATACTGTCAAAATGCAATGTAATTTATATTCATTGTGCTTCATGTATGTCTCCCAAAGGTGCCAAAACAATAAACCCTGGATAATAGATAAGTTATTGCTGATAACTCAACCAAGAAATATATGACAACTGTGATAGCATGGTTTGTTCTTAGCAATTATTTGTATTCTCTGAGAGATGGAAACTGCTGCAGAGTCTGGGAGCACAAAGCCTCTAATCCAGCTGTTAGGAAGGGAAGATGGATTCACTAAACTGCTGGGCCACAGAGATTGCTTATCTCTTTGTCATTACACTGGGGCAAAGGCAATTATTTCTGTTGAGCCTGGGCACAGGTTTCTCTCTGAAGGAACCACAGATTGGGAGCATTTGATTTCCCCAGGAAGAAACATAATTTATCCTATTCATAAGCAAATGAGTAGGTTAGTAATTAACAGGAGAAAAGCCTATATGAAGCAGATGGCAGAAAGGTGAAGAGCTGGAACCCCAGGTGACCACCAAACAGCAGGACAAGGCACGTGGGCTGGTGTCTGCAGCCTCGTGCCCTTTCCAGCCCATCCAAGGTCGACCAGGAAAGGCCGAGGAAGGCGCGGGAGCCGGGCCTGTGCGGAGCCGCTCCTCGGTGACGCTGCAGGGGAGCAGGCACACAAGGGGTGACAACACAGAGGGGCCAGCTGGGTGCTCCAGGGGTGGGCAGCAAGCCCTGGGCTGCACCAACACCTGGAGTATCCCTGTGACGATGTGAGACACGAAATCCAAACCACGACGGGGTATTTAATTGGCAATACGTCCCTAACGGCACAAACGGCTTCCTCCTCATGAGCACGTGCTGTAAATGCTTTCCAGCAACCAGCAGAGTAACCACAGATCCAAAAACCTCAAGGAATGAAAGGCACTGGGAACCCTCCCAGCAGTGGAGTGTTACAGATAATATTCAAAAAACACATCTGAGTTTAAAAATAAAGCGAATAAACAAGTAAGCATGTCACACTCCTCCACTCCTCAGTGCACAATCTCTTCCTGAGAAATGAGCTGTCAGCAGAGCTGGTTGAGGTTGCCACACAAGACATGTAGGTCAAAGTTCACCACCAGTTTTTTGCAGATCAAGGTACCAGCTTACACATCAAGTCAGCTGAGCTCCTCTGACAAGCAGAGGAAAGGCTGTCCACAACATATCCCAGTCATGTTCTGGAGGAGACACTTCCAAAGCTGAGATAGCTGAGAGCCACTCTGACATTCCTCAATAAATTGAGAAGGGGAGTAGATAGAAGAGGTCTAGTGCTCTTACACAGAGCCTGCTCTGGGACCTTACACTACAAGGTCCTTTTGTGCCCTTCTCTCTATTTAACTAGCAGACTTCCTAGCTGCAGCAGCCTCGGGTGCAGTTACCAGGCCTGCGTGTGCTGGCAACAGTGCAAAGTCCCATCATTCCACTATGGCTCACACTGCTGTTCAGTCCACCAAGCATGGACTTGTTTGTCTTTACAGCCCAGCTGGCTTCTAAACAAATTAATCCTGAGTTTTAATGGATCCCATCATGAGAACTAAATCTCCAGAGTATTTTTTGTGAAGAACAGTATGACCCCTTTGGTATCTGTGTTGTTTTTGCTTTCATTTCTGCAATTCCAAGCAGGTTTGGTGGAAAAAAGGGAGGGATTTTTAGTAGAGTTGGTTTAGTTTGGAACATTGTGCCCTGTTCCTGTTGTGTCCCTCAGCAGCCTGTTTCAGGAAGGCACTGACAGCCCCCAGCACCTGTGGTGCCCATGCCCTGGTGCTCCTGCACTCCCATACCAAGCACAGCTGGCGCCCTGTTCCTCCAAGTCAGCAGCTGCTTCCCACATGGCTAATGCCTAGAAATACCAACAGCAGGGACTTGAAAAATAAATTGAATTAAAAGTAGCTTTCCTGACTCTTGACAGTGAGATGGAAAGAGAAGAAATGTTGCTTATGAAGTAACTGATGTTTATTCACTTACAGTTGTTAAGTAGAAAAAAAAATTACAAGAATCTTGTTTCTTAACCAATAATACTGTATCTTAGTTCTTAACTTAGATGCTTTAAAATGTGGCCAAGAACACACTGCCTGCATCCCCCTATATTTACTATGTATTGAGTAAACAAATCTCCCCCTGGCCATGGGGGTCTTGTGGAGGGGTGAGCACAAACTTTGTATTCAGATGAAAACCTGCAATATTTCAGTAGCTCAGAAAGTTTCATTGAAAATATAAATTTGTGCCTCAGCACAACTAAAGCAGCGTTTATCTGTTTCCACAGGCCATGATTACTGTATTTCTCAGTCACTGTGAAGATGGAAATATCTGTCTGCAGACTTCAGCAATGACCACTGCAGCTGGAAGAGATGGTTTAGGATTCAAACTCCCGGTTGCAGTTTGAAGAGGTTGTCGTTTCCAGGCGATGCAATTCTCAAAGGCAGTCCCTAGATGTCACTGAACACCACGGCTGGTTTAAATACAAAGCCAAGATATTTTACACCAGGCAAGTCCTTCTCATGCTAGAGATATGGTGTATTTCTGCTGGCTGGAAAATTCTGTCTTTCAAAAAAAATCTTTATACATTCAGTCCTTCAATTTCAGTGGTGAAATAATTCCATATGGAAAATTAGGAAATTTGGAGCATGATGAGCTGCTCAGGCACCAGTGCTAGGTTTGCTCCTGAGCTCCATCAGACCTGCCTGGTGGCTGATGTCCCCTTTAGAGGTGACTTAGAGCCCATCCAGCAGCTTCTCCACTAATAGAGAACACTCCTGTTCCTTTAGTACTTTTGAAAATTCCTCTGTTTCTCGTATGAAATTATTTTTCCATGGAAACTTGCCTACACCTCATGCCCTTCTTTACCTTCTCCCAGGCACTTGTTGCTGTGAGGGTCCCTAGGGCTGGGCACAGTGTGGAGCAGCAGCCAGGACCACCAGCCACGGCCCAGCCCAGCAGCTGTGTTCAGTTTTATCTCTAGTCTGAGTTTTGCCTAAGTGCCTTTGGGTGGTGACTGTGGGAGCTGGTCTGTTCTTCCCTTCTGAAACCAGCTCAGTGAGAGCCACAGGGCCTCTCCAGTGCCATGGCAGCCTGCTGAGTATCCCTTTACAGCACAGCACTCCCTGTGAAGACCGGCTGGGAGAGCTGGGGTTGCTCCTCCTGGAGAAGGGAAGGCTCCAGGGAAACCTTAGAGCAGCCTTACAGTGCCTAAAGAGGGCTTACAAGAAAGCAGAGCACTGCCCCTGATAGCAGGAACTTCAGCTAAGCTGCTGCCTCTGCCAAACAGGAGGCCTGGGGGAAGAGTTCCAAAGGTAGATGTGACAGGTCATATTTTTGATCATCTGCCTTTATATTGCAATACTATAAACTGTGCTATATAAAAACTGGTATCATCTACACATTGATGTCTAGTATTTTGTTGGACTCCCAAAACAGCCCTAAAAGGAGTGATCTTTTTTTGGCTGTGTTAGACAAGTGGCTTTGGACTGTGTTAGACAAATGGCTTTTTCCTTATAAAAATGAAAAATACTTGGAAACATTCAAAACCCTCCCAAGTGGAAAAAAGGTTCAATTTAAAATGGAAAGTGAGAACAGATTACATTTAAAGCAAGAAAGAAACAAGAAAAAAGGTCTCATAGGGTTTGTGCCTCCAGAAGAGAGGCTGTAAACCAGAAACATATTCCACCAGTAAATCCAAGTAGGTGTTGCTGTTGCTGCTACAGGCTTCCTCTTAGTCAAACATCACTGCCTTCTCTGCCAGAAAAACACCTGAGCCTCAAGATTTATTTCCAGGGTTAGGAAATCTGGGAACTTTCTTTAAAATTTATGAAATCATACCTGAATTGATACTGTCTTGACTACTTCAATGGTCTGTTCAGTCTACTGGAATGGCACAATTTGGCTCCCTTTTAACTTGTCTTCCTCATCCCTCAATGGTAATTCAGCTACCTCTGCTTGTGCTAATTTAGCACTCCTGGAGCAAAACTTTTAGTTTTCTCTGACAAGTTTGAGTCTAGGTAGACAAAATTAAATTTGGTTCTTGTAGTATTTATGTATCAAATGGAAATAAAACAATACAGAAGATGTCTGGGAAGAGGCAGACATGGGGTGAACCATAGAAAACCAAAGCTACTCACTTCCATAGGTGTGGATTTACTGTAAACATCAGCAGTGCCAGAGTACACACAGAGCATGAGTCTGCTCTACAGCTCTTGTGCCATCATTACCTTTGGACACTGTCATTATTAAAAGTAGTGGGGTTTTGTGCTGTAATAGAACTAAGAACTCAACCACAAAAGTGGACCCAGCTGCTCTAAGTGCTCTACAAACAGAGGACAAAATGCCAGTTTCACCCAAAGACCTTTGAAGCCTTCAAGGTCTCAGCAATACAGCTGCATATTCTGCTGTGGTAACACGTGCTGGTCACCCACTTTTCCCTGGGCCAACACTCAGGAGGAGTCTAATGAGCAACAGGGGAAGTTTGAGGGTATTTCTAGGGAGTCCTGGTATGGTGGGATCTCTTGGCATTACAGGAGAAAGGAAGTGTTTGAAATACAAAGAGCAGATACTTGAGACTGTAAGTTTTGGCTGAGTGAGGAGGGCAATGGAAACACATCACTAATGCATTAGAGATGACAATGTTGCAGTTACTGAAAGATATGAATGAATACCAAATGAAAAACCTGCCTGGCTGGCTGGACAGAAAAGGTCTACCTTAAGAGATGCAGACAGAGCCACAGGAATTCAAGGACAAGCTTGGTATAATTATATGGACCCAAAGCAGTAGAAGAACACTGGTATTATGGACCTGAATGAGAGGGAAGATGACTTCCTAATCCCTTCCATCAGAAGATGGTGGAATGCATGTGCAGGGGAGTGTGTGAGTTGAGCTGTACTGATTTCAACACCCATATGTTCCCAGGAGACATGAAAAGACCTGAGTTTTGACTTTGGGCGGGCATGAAAGGCTCCAGAGCAGAGAAGTGAAATTTTCCAGTCTCCAACACACTTATGTGTGTCCAACACACAGCACACACATTTATGTTAATGAGGGAGATTACTGGAAATTGTTTGTGTACACACAGTTTAAAAGTGGGATTATGTGAGAAGCCTGGGATGCACTCTCCAGCTGGTGATTGTTGCCAGCTCCTGGAGAGTGGTTTGAAAGGATCACCAGGTATTTGCAGTTGTCACTCTGGCATGGTTACATCCATTCCTCTGACACCAGCTAGCCACGGACACCTGAACACTGGTGCTCCTCCCCAGAACTCCTCAGTCTTCTATTTATTTAAAAAAAAAAATATTTATTTTGAAACACTGAGCAAGTTCAGACCTTTTTCTTTCATTCTGTCTTATATTGTTGATCTCCTGCACATAATTCAGGATGCAATGATTCAAGTATCTTGTCCCAAAGTTTTTCCTGGTTGTACATTAAGAAAATTGTATTTCATATTTTAAATAGGCAGTACAATGAAAAAATAGAGAGCAATGCATGCAAAACATGTGGCATATAAAACATACATAATATACTGATTAAAAATGTATGCAGTCAGTTATTGTATAGTTATTTAATTAAAGGAAGAATAAAAGGAAGAAAAAAATCCACAAAATTAAGAGTTATTTTAATAGGATGTTATTAGAACAGAAAACTTTGTCTCACTCAGGCAACTTTATGGTTTTTTTAGCATCTACAGATAAGAATAATCACATGAGCACAGCTACTGAGTCATCACTGGACTTATCATTACTTTTCATTATCTTGAACATCAATATAAAACTATCTTAGTCTATATAATGTAAGTGAAAATGATACGTTAAATGAGTACAAAATTGGGGAAATCATATTTCTTGGCTGTTTTTCTGGCTGTTTGCTCACAGAAAGTCCTGTGTCATTTCTGCCTCTGACTTTCAGAGTTCCTGTGGCATCTCATTCCCCATGATCCTAACAGAGCTGTGGTGGCAGAGGGTGCTTGCAGTGGTTGCCCACACAAGCCAAAGTACTGCTCATTGCCTTATTTTAGCACATTGTTTCCTGCATTACCTTACAGTAAGCACTTCCCTTAAGAATGCTCAGAGTGAGGTGAAATACCACATACCTTGTGCTGTGGTGTGTGTGAAAACCCACCAAGGACGAGTTGGTACTGTCAGACACGAGTAGACTCAGGCAGGAATTTGACATTTCTGAATAAAGGAAGCTGAATAAAGGAAGAAGCACAAGTCCATGTTGTTACACATTTTGGCATTGCCTCCCTTCTGCCCTTCACCAACAGATTTGATGAGCATTTTTCAAGAAGCAATTTCTAAATTTCTGTGGCTTTGGGAATAATGCTACCAGTGAACTAAGCATCCAATCCTGGGGACCTGTACCATCTGAAAAGTATTTGTGTAAATCCTGAAGACAAATTTCAGGTCCTCAGCTGAGGCAGAAATAAGCAGCTCTCAAATGGGGCAGTGTGTAGCAGTCCAAAAAAGCAGAACAGGATCCTGAGCAGCTCACAGTCTGAGAGAGTGGTGTCTTGCTATTGGGGGAGAAGCAAACTCCTGTTTGAACAAGAGATTCACCTCCAAAGAATCCAATATGTATTAAGGCCCCATCTAGAATTTTGGCTGTTATACTTGGAGATATTCCTTCCATGGAGATGGTTGAGAGAAAAGCAGTGAGAATAATGAAAGGTCTGGAAACTTCTGCCCTGTGGGGAAAAAAAATCAGAATACTTGAGATAAGAAGACACAAAAATTGTTGTAAAGAAGAAATGTTGTCGTTAGGTCAAAGGAGGGGATTCTGCCCCTCTCCTCTGCTCTTGTGAGACCCCACCTGGAGCACTGCATCCTGCTCTGGGGTCCCCAACACAGAAGATGTGAGAACAATGTGGTCCTGTTGGAGAAAGACCGGAGGAGGCTCTCGAAGATGATCACAGGGCTGGAGCACCTCTCCTATGCAGACAGGCTGAGACACTTGGGGTTGTTCACCTGGAGAAAAGACTCTGGGAAGACCTTAGAGCACCTTCCAGTACCAAAAATGTACTGGAGAGAGGGTACAAGAGAGCTGGAGAGGCACTTTTCACAAGGACATGTAATGAATGGCTTCAAAGTGAAAGAGGACAGGATTAGATTAGATATTGGAGAGAATTTTTTTAACTGTGAGGGTGGTGAGGCACTTGAATAGGTTGCCCAGAGTATTTATGGATGCCCCATCCCTGGATGTGTGCAAGGCCAGGTTGGATGGGTCTTTGAGCAACCTGGTCTGGTGGAAGGTGTCCCTGCCCATGACAGAGAGGTCAGAGCTGGGTGGTCTTTAAGGTCCTTCCAACCCAAGCCATTCTATGAGTTTATGATTCTAAAATGTGCTGAAGAGGCAGCAAGAAAAAGTTACATTCATCATTAGGAATGTCTGTTTTTAATCATCACAGCAGTGAAGGACTGATTATGTGGGAGTTTGTGAAGCCTGCATGATTAGAGGTGGCTTAACAGAAATACCCATGGGGAGAGGTGGATAGACTAGATGACCTCCTCTAATCCCATTCAAGTCTAGTAATTATGAGTCTGCAATTTAATGATGTCAAATAATTGTAAATTTAAAATGTTTTCACATTTCATTGCAAACCTCATAATAACTTGACAACACCTCTGTATTTAAAGACAAAAATATTTCAATCTAAAGGAAATTGATCTTAACTACAGTTTGCTCCTATCTATAGTGATTGCTTTTCTTTTCAATTGGACATCCATATTACTAAATCCTTAATAATATCACTTTAAAACACTGTGCAAAAATTGGAGTGTTAGATATTGTCCACCATTTAAAAAAAAATCAAAACCCAACCAAGCCCCCACACCTTATCCCTTACAACTGTTACCTTTCATATTTTTCACCACCTGGCCCTGCCAGTGCTGTGGCTTCACTGCACATGAGGCATTGCATTTAATGCTGGACTGTAAATCCTCAAATATAAAGTGTCTTTTTATAAGCAAACTCAGCCATGCCACTTTGGGACTGCAGATGATCTGGGATCAAAGACACAACAATGCAGTGCCTTTACACCTGATTGCTACACTGACAGATTAGATTTGTCTTTCAGTGCCAAATTCACCATGCAAAGGGCAACATCATAATAAAAATTTCATTAAGCAGCTTTACTTTTTCCATATAACAAACTTCAAAGGAAAAGAGAATTTAGGGGAAAATATGTATGATATAAGAAAAAAAATACAACTCCAAAGGAAAGGATACTGTGGAGAACTGGAGCATTCCTTTGCAGAAGCATTAAATGCCTGCAGCTGAAAATCACTCCTCAGCCCTGAAAATCAGGCCAGTGTTCTTAAACCAAGATGAGCCATTTTCCACATATCATTTATCAGCATGAATGTGTAATAAACTTACCAAAAAGTAACTAAGTGTAGCATTTGGCCTTGAATATTTCTGTTGCAGTAATTTCTTCTGCTTCTTGTGGAGAGGCTACTTCTCCCCTTGTGATATTAATGTTGACAAGACTCTGAGAGTCCCAAATTCCTAATGAGATAGAAGACAACGCAGATTAATTTGAAAGGAGACCACCCTGGAGCATTGCCAAGAATGATTGAATTCTTCTCCTTGGCTTTGGGGAGCTGCTAACCCCTTTTAGTTTCCCATTAGCACATTTCATGAGGTGAGGCATCCTAAGAATTGCTCAGTTCCCATCAAAATCTCCAGAGGAAAGCAGCTCAAGTCTTTTTGACCTTATAGGTACAACATTCACACCAATAATGTGCAATCCCCTGAATTCATATAATGGAAGACTGCTGCAAATAATTAGATGACAAAGAATTTAAAACTTGCTCAGACCCTGCAACCCTTTTTATTCCCTATTGTGCTTCAGCTAGAATGCCTATTGTGGCCTGCACATTTTATTTTGTTTTTCCACATGTGTCAGGCAGACAATTCCCACTGACTTACTCTTGATAAGTAACATGTAAAATAAATGCCAGCTTAAAAATTTGCCTTCCTTTTTTTTCGGGGTTTTTTTTTTGTTTTTTTTTTTGCTTTGCAAGCAAATGGAATGGTTTGTTCTTCCCCATAATTACTGATATCTTCATTCCATACCTTTTCATGACTGTCAAACAGCCAAGGGTCTGCCTTGCAGATAATAAAAGGAAAGAAGCAAACCAAAGTAAGACAAAAAAACAAGGTTAGAAGAAAATGAAATACAGGCAATATTTTTCCAGAGTATCCTCTAAAATTGAGTGTTAGCTAGTGGATATACAGCCATACAGTAACCTAAATCCATCTTTAACATCAGAACTGGCTTCAAGGAACAAATTATCTTCCATTTAGCTGTTCCATACTTCTACAGTTTCAAATAGGACAGATATATAAATATGGAAACAAAGGGTTTTTTTACATTCACACACTAGAATTTTATTGCCTGCATGTATAGGAAATTCAGAGAGTGCCCATCTAAGGTTCATAACTATTGAAATTACACCAAAAGTGAACTTTAGACTTCTAAGCTCCATCTGCTAAAATATATGCATCCCACAAAATCTCAACTAAATCTGAAATGTAACAAAGGCAGAAAACCCTGTGGCCTTGGGGCCCGATTTCAACCAGGATTTCATTTTGCAAGGCATGTGAGTACATGCCTTTTTTTTTTTCCCATGTTATTATTGGATAAACACTTGTGGTTACTGTTAGGTCCAAAAATGGTTTTGGTAAGCCTAGTCAGCAAGGACTCATTTCCCCTCCCTGAATATATACTGTTCAAGACATGTCTGGTTTTAGTATTCAGAAGTTCCATCACCAAAAATTGTAGGAGGGAGCTTTCCTATCACCCAGGAAATATCTGTAATATATCTGGTCAGCAGACACAAGAGAAGAGTTAGAAACCTAGACCCAAGAGAGGAGTGAAAAGACACATCTTGTTGCAGAACTTCTTGAGATATTTTTCATCCTGCACTGGCCAGTGCAAGAGCTTTCCACAGTAAAATCATCACTTCTTGCTCACATTTAAAGCTGGCACTCTGGGGGCAAATTTTCTTTAACATATGTAAAGTAGAAAGCATATACTGCATACAATATCCCTTTAGCATAGTAATTACATTTTGTGTCATTTAATATTCCTGCTGAGCCAAATCACCTCTACTGTAATTATGTACCTCTACAGTGCCCCAAGAATTTTGACCAAGGATGGTATGTGTTCATTTACCTGATTTTATATATTGCAGGCAGTAGGTGATGAGTTCTGGTACTGTGGAGGGATCTCTGATAACCTAGACACAATCTGGTGATACTGGATTGCTTTTGGCCTCACTGCAGTTAGGAAAGCTGATGTTCAGTCAGCAGTTTTTCCCTAACCATTGTTCTGATGTGTGCAATACATTTTCTGCCGTGCAATTCATGTATCCAGTATGAGACAAGAAATTAGTTTTATATAAGTTATTTCTGGTCTGGTGGAAGTTTCCACTACTCAGTCAGTCAGGTAAGCTTGGATTTTGTCCAAAAGTTTTCTTTTCTTTTTGGACTTCTACCAGCCCCAAAGTTTCAAAAGTCAAGCCATCCACCAAAAATAAAATGTTCAATTTAACAAGTAGACTTTTATTAATCAGGAGATTGTGGCAGTTTGTTTGTTTGCTTTCTGCTATTTTTAGAGTGTGTTTTGGTCATATTTTCTGTTTTTTCTCTTAAGGCTTGAGTCTTAAAAATTTCTGGGTTTTAATAAATGTTGGGTTGGTTTGGGTTTTTTTCCATAACCCTGTATCAAGAAAACTGAGATAAAATTACAAGAGTTGCTACCTCTTTAGCTGTATGTACAAACAGGGAGACAGGCTTGCCATTGGTACTGACCTCACAGTCCTTCTAAAACCATATTCCAACTTGTCACCATACCTTATTTCCAAATGAATTATTTAGTATGGTCAGTCACCTGTAAAAGCCATATTTATTACAGGGGTAAGTTGTAGCCCATCCTTGTTTTCCTGAGAGTGAACAGAAGAAAAAGTAACTCCGAATTTTTTTCTTTACTCTTATGTTTTTTCACTCACAGAACACAGTCTTACATTTTCCTACAGGCTTCTGGGTTTGAGTTATCCAGCTATGAACATGTCAGTCTAAACTTTTCATTTTAGACTGTCCTGTTCTCCCTGCACAGTTCACACTGGCATTAAAATTCTGAACCTTAAATATACTTCACACTTTCTAGTTTTAGTTTTTTAAGTTCTTAAAAAATATTTTGTGAGTTTTATCGATACTTTTCCACATAGGCAGGAATTTGCTTGAATAGGAATCACATTTTATAGATGACTACTAAAACTAAAATTAAGGCTGAAAGATAGAAAAATATACTGTCCCTTTCATGTGGATTGCTTCAATTGCAGATGCTTTTATGTCAATTATTTTCTTTAAGACAACTCCTGGATCCATCAGAAACTGTCCTGCTCCTTGGTTTTGATGAGTTTTGTGGGGAGGTGGTGCCTATCTTACAGTCAGAAGAGGGAGGAATGTGCTGGGTCTGGGTTGGAGTAAAGAGAAGAGAAGAGATCCCTCTTCCCTGATGGTACCAAGACCTCAGAGCTGCATAGTCCTGTAATGATTTAAAAGGAATTCAGATGCTGTTATCTGCCAGCTTCAAGTCATCTGCCAGCCCCAGAAAAAGAGATTCACGCTTTCATGATAATTAAACTCTCCCATTGCCAAAACTTTGATGATTCCAAAGGCAAAAAAGGGGCTATAGCATATGCCAGCTTTAACCAGAGCAAAAAACAGTTGTGGAAGAACCAAGCTCAAGGTCATTGCTGCTTCACCTAACCAGCACATCTAAACAAAGTGTAGTTTTCACCTCCAGCTTTACCTACTTCAGACTGTCAGATTGACTTAACATGAACATGCCTGAGATTTGCAGCTCAGAGGCAAAGTGGGGTGGCTCCAACAGAGACACTGATGGAGGAGATCATTTCTTTCTGCACAAGGAAAGCAATGGCCTCCCAAATATTCAAACAATTTTTATGTCCAGAACACATGAATGGTGAAGGTCATCTAGGAGGTAGATGAGCCTAGTTCTGCCGTATTCTCACTGAGAAGGCAGGGCAAGAAATGCATAAAGAATCCCAAGCTGGGGAGTGACATGATGAAATTCTCTGTTTCAGTCTTTTCTAGTAGTGCCAAATAAGCACTGTGTCTTTGCAACCAAAGCTAAGGACTGGCCTGGTGTCTCAGGAGAACAAGCCACAGCAGCTCCAAGACTTCATTTTTCTGAGCAGCAGCAGCTCATTTAGAATCTATCACTATGCATGTACAGCTGTGAATACTTCTTCTCATGTGAATTCCTTTGCATTTAATGACATTGAATTTCATCTGTGATTTTGCCATTTAATATGGTAAACTCCTTCAGTAGCATTCTGCATTCAATTTTAGTTTTGAACTCACTAAATAATGTCTTATCCACTGCAAAGCTTCACCTTTCTAACAATGCTGTTGTTCCAGGCTGGTTTTGAACATGTTGAACAGAGATTTCTGACAGTTGCAAAAAGCATTTCTTCTTATCCTTAGTCCAAAACCTGATCTTTCTTCCAGGCCAGTAAGAACCTATTAAGTCAAAGAGTCAATCGAGACTAATATCATCAAAATATTGTGAAAGTTAAGGATCAGTTGATCCCTTATGCCAAGTGTATTTAAGCTTTCAAAAATGTGACTCCTGTATGCCAGACACCAAATAAAAGAGGATGGGGACTAGAGGCAAGGGACAGAAATTCTTTGGTGGTTTGTACTTTTCCTGACCATTAGCATTCCTTGTTAGGAGTACCTTGGCTCCTAGTGACCTCTGAAAACATTTTATCCTTGCTCTCTCCATTACTGTGCTAGAAACCTCTAACTTCATGCCAAATCCCAAGCCCAACAACACCCAACAAACCACAGCTTCCCAGGCCCTGCTCACATCCCTCCTTCCCAGGCCCCTGCCTCCCACTTGCCCTAGATGTCCTGGCAGAGTTTCTCCACCTTTTGCTCCCCAAGGACTCTCCCACTGCAGAACCTTTCCCTCCCACTTAAAGTGAGACAGGGAAGTGCTTGAAAGGTAGTTAAGATCACTTTGTGCTGAAAATGAGAGGCCCAGAGCCCTTGGCTGTGACAGCCCCTCCAGGTGCAATCAGCACCAGTGACCTGCAGTGCTCACCACTGGCACCCTCCACTTCAGTGCAGCTGGCCTTCAGCGAGGTCTGAATTCCTTTCAGTGCCTCCCCTGGCAGCCAAACATTGCTTTGGAGATCATTTACTCTCTGGAGTTGCAGCAGGTACAGTGCACACACCTTGAGAAGTGTTATCTCACAGCAGTTTCAGTGAGAAGCTGGGAAAACCAATAAAACCAGGAGCAGCTTCTCCATTTACAATAAGAGCCTTAATTTTAGTACTTTTAGTACTTTGTTTTTACTAACATATAATAAAATAATTAGTCTGCTTCATAAATATTCAGGTTTAGTATTTAAAATCATAAAACTCTATAATTATTCCTTGTATAAAAGCATGATTTTTCTTCTGAGATCCACTTTCAGATGAAGTGCCATTAACATTAATTGGCATTATTCACCAATTTGCAATATTGAAAAGTAAAGATTTTGTCTTCTCTTTTTTCACTGCAGATCAATACAGAGTTTTATGTTTCCCTAAACACTCTTTTTTTGTACTTATTTTTAGATTTTAAGGCCAAAAAGTAACCATTATGATGGCCCAGCATACCATGGACCACTTTTTCCAGTGCTAATAGTTTTGGCCAACCCATGGCAACATTTCTCACTTAGTAAGATCTGATTCAAAATGGCCTAGAGATGATAAGTGAGGGGTTGCATAAAGGATTTCAAATTGTTTTATCAACCTAATATTACTAATACCAAAGACAGGATATTGACAAAAATCTCACCCAGACTATGTGTTGATTTTATAGTCTTGTGATTAGCATCAGTGATCAAATTTTTGAATTTCTATAATGAACACAAGAAGATTAGGTCTGTTTTAAATTTGAATAGCCAAACAACAAAACTCCCACAAACACTCTAAAGTTTAATCTGAAAAGAACAAGAAATGTTTATGCAAACCCATGTGTTTTAGCAAGGCTTTCAAAGCTTAGACACTCCCTGTGAAGGTATGTCCATTACTATTAAGCTTTTAGAATGTACAGATTTCACCTTCATTACAGAGTTTGAAAATAGAAAAGGACTAAAATGTGATTTTAAGGATCTCCTAAGTGCAAAGTTGCATTTAGATGCTCTCAATTAGCTCAACAGCATTCTGCACTGACATGAAGAGCATCTTTAGGTATACCCACTTTAGGTATTTCTAGATGCCTCTGCTCAGTTTTTTTCTTACTGTAGAAGAGCCTCTTTTGCAACAATACTTCTGTAATTCCTCAGTTTCATTTTGTCCTTTCTCAAATATTTTCATAAAACTACTATTAAGAAAAAACAGTTGCCCTCTGATGGCTAAGTTCAGTATAAAGTCTGAACTGATACCATACATTTTGTAACTACATTTTTAAAAACGAGGCTCATCTATTCATAATGGTGCTGCTCATAGAACTTTCACTATTACAATGGGAGAAAAAGCTGTTACGGGATAAGACATATAAAATATTCTTCAGATAAATAAAAGATTCACTTCTCTATGTGGGACTCTGTGGAATACAGATAAATGCAGTAATAAGAATAAACTGAACCTGAAGCACATTTTGTTCCTCCAGCTTGCCTGATACAGGGAAAGTACTACAGATCAAAAGAAAGGGGAATCAATAGGATTAGTTTCAAGAACACTGCAGTGTGTTTCTGATAATCCTCTCAAATAAACTGTTACTTTTTCAACCCTTTTCAACCAGACTTTGCCTCCCATTTTGTGCCATTAGGCATGCTGATCCAGTGCTGCATGCCTTACTTGCAGGAGTACTCTACATATCCCTTTTAAATGATGCCCCAATGGATTAGCTGAACAATTTCCTATTGAAAGCAGTGAGTAACCACTGAGTGCTGAGGTAATATAATTTCAATGAATCAATTCCATCTGAAACGTCAGATAATGGTCAAACTAGATAATGGAAATGGAATCCAGCCATATCCCTTTGTAAAATGGCAGTTTAATGTGAAATAAAAGCCATTCATCCTTTCTGCTCCCTAAATAATATCAGTTGAAACAAAGCAGAAATTGTCAATGTTGGAATGGGGGTGAGGGTGTAGATTTGGGGAAGTAGGTGGGTGACAGCAAGTTGGGTGGTGTGATATCTTATCCCTGAAGGAATATGGATTGGTTCTCTCACTGAGGTAGAGTATGGGGACTGTTGGCAGTCTGGAAAGTATTGGTCTCCATATTTATTTAGTATTTTAATGGTTTTAACCGTGACCAATGAATAAAAGTTTCAGTCTCTGCCCTTCCTTTTTTGCTAGGAGTGGAGGGCAAATAAGGAGGTCAACCTCACATCTCTGACCTCCAAAGGGAGTTCCCTAAGTGTCTGGTTATGGTGTAAAACCAGAATTGAAGATGGTCTCTTCTCTTTCCAGTGAGGAACACAAGTTCCACAGGAGAGAGGAGAGGGCTGGCAGAAATCTCCCTAACCCAGGGCTGTGGTTAGGACACAGCTTGGGAAGTTGTGGGTGCTGCTGTGAGCCACTTCAGGTGCTGGAAAACATTAATGGTCCCCTCTTGGAGGGAAGCACCCAGGTCATAAACTGCAACTCAAAGTGAGGTTATGACAGAAAATTTTGTGAGCTGCCAAATGATACTAATAAGAGGATACATCAGCTCTCCCCTCCATCCAAGTGTTTGCCAGGTGCCTAACTCTCTCAGGGTGGGGCTTGCCAAAGGAATTATACAGGAGAATATCTGCACAGGGACATGTCCACAGACAGAGGTGGAGCTGCAGAGAGGGGAGGGTTCAGGGCACTTGTAGAACTGCAGAAGTGCAATGAGTCCTCTGCAGGCTGCAGGGTCACCTTGGGTGTCTTCAGGAACAGGGGCTGCTGGCTAGAGGGGAAGGATGGGAGAGGAAGGGAGAATTGTGATTCACATCTCAAAATTTAGGTATCTGAAAGCTGCCTAAGTGCTAGTTTGGCTCCCAACCCAAGCTCTGCTCTGAATAGCAATCATGTCTGAAAGTTTAACACTGTAGAGCAAGACCTGAGATGACAAGAAATGAGGTCTGTGGAGTCTGGAAGCCAGACCAACATTTCAGGGCAGAAGACAGTGTTAGAGGTGCAGTGAGTGGAGGCTTTGATGGTAGTCAGATGAGCAGGAATGAAGAATATGAGAGAGGCTGCGTTGTTGAGGCTGCAGTGTTCAAGCTGAGAACTCATTTTGGCAATAAACTAGGAAAAACCACATTTTTCAAGCTGAGATTGGGAAAACAGGAACAACATTTTGTAAATTCTTTGCTCTGGTAGGGAAGAGGAGATAGAAATGGCTTGCAACTGTAGTAACATTATTGTTGCCTGGTACAACCTGTCCATTGTTAACACAGATATTTAGAGAGAACATAGACAGCAAATTCAGACATAATTTTGTAAGAGCCATTAAAAACCCAGTCAGGTAAAACAACAAAAAATGAATTTGATTAGATTAAAAAAGTAAGGTGATGACTAACATTAAAATGAATATGCATGCAGACATCTTCCTGAGTGAAAGGGAAAGCTTTGGTCTTGCAAGCTGATCTTGCCTTGAAAACAACAGGGTGACTCCAATAATTCCCTGGCTAATGAGACAAAGTAGCCAAGGGAGCATGAGGGGCTCTGTGATTAGGATAAACCCAGACCTATCAGGATAACCTTCTGCCCTCAACATATTTTTAAGCACAGAAGCTTGACAACTCATTGTGTGATTACCAACCCTGCAGTGAGTTCACTCTCATCTTACAGCCCATTGATTGGGCTGGGACCCACCCACCCAGCAGTGCAACATCACCTTCTGGAGCCCGAGGGGTCCATTCAGTGCCATCAACAGTGACTTGAAGGGCCTCTGTACATCATTTTATGGGTCACATGTAAACAAGTGCAGGAAAGATTACACTGATCAGTCAATAACCAGGAGTAGGCCTTGGATGATTCCTTTAGGTTCATTCCAACTCAATACACAGAGTTCTGTGATTCCTTTAAACAGATTTGTGCTAAAAATTCGTACGTGGGCTACCTTAGATGAGTAAACCAGGCCTTTCAATATGCACCAAATGAAATTGTTCCCCCTGAAATAGCTCCTTGGGGAAGATTTCAGTGGAATAGAGGGGTTTCTGCTGCAGGAGTCACTGGTGGCTGGAAGGTTCCTGCAGAGCATGCAAAATCCCACTCAGTCACTTTTTGTTTAAATAACAGTGTTTCAGAGGTTAATGCTGTGTCAGATCCTCCAGCTTGAGTCAAGCAGGTGCATGTCTGGAGTCAGTCTTGAATTCAGGATAAAAAATGGCTGTAGAGTGAGATGAATGGAAGCAGAACTTGCCTCTACATCAGAACTTTATGAACTTTATTCTCCAACACTTGGGTATTCTTAGCAAACTAATTGTCACTTGCTCAGAAAGCAGGAAGTTCAGAAAATGAGAGGCACTAATCACAAGAAATTGATTTTAATGCATCTAAAAATAAAAGGCACAGTACTTCTTTCAGATACAGCTGCAGAGAAACTGATTCATTGCACTTAATATAAAATTGGAATTCTGAATTAATCCTTGATGGAAAATGTAGCTAAGGAGCTAAGGCAGGATCACCACCTCTCTACTCAGTACTCCAAGGTGATGGCATTCATGTAGCACTGATGTTCTGTAACAAGCTGTGCTGTGGTTTTTTGATGCATTTTGTGTGCATTTTGTTCTTCTAACTGTGAGGAACTCAGCTATTTGAGCTGCCCTCAGTTTCTTACACTTTCCCTTTCTGATAAAGGAGAGGTGTTAAGTCCATTGCATCCCTGTCAAGTGTCATGACATACAATTACACACTAATTTTGAGCAAAAGGTCCTTAGAAACCTTTTTAGCTCCACCAGCTGATGAAACAATGAAAGGTCTTATTGATGTCAGCATTGCTTGAGTTTCTTCTCCCTCTGAAATTTTCCATACCAGCATGTTAATTCTCATTACTCAGAACAGTCAAGAAACACCTTGTACAAAAAATACATTAAAATTCTCAAGATGCCAGGTTAATCACTCAGAATTTAATGGATTGCAGATTTGAGATCATCTGAGTAACTTCTTGCACTATGACACAGCTATGATTATTTCCTTTATCCCCTCTCTTGGGGGGATATTTATTTACCCATGTTAGGGATATAAAATAGAAAACAGATTTATAGGAAAATCTAGGTTAGAGTGGACCTCTGGAGGTCACTTGGACCCATCCTCTACTCAAGCAATTCTAACTTCAAAGTCAAATAAGGTTGCTCAGGGTCTTTTGCAGTTGAGTTTTGGAAGTTTATGGAAATCATTCGACCCCTTTTCCTCTCCCAGCATCTTCAGGGGAATCTCTGAAGCCAAATTTGAGAAAATTTGAAAAACTGGAGGTATTCAAAAGAATGGAGTATTGCCAGTGCATGTCAAATCATGAAATTCATCACTTTGGATTCCATCAACAAACATTAAAACTGAAAATATAACTCAGGACAGCCAACATGGATTCACAGAAGGCAAATCCAGTGAAAGGATCTTATCTTTTTTTTTTGGTACAGCAGATTGCCAAAGAGAAAACAACTAATTTTTGCAATATAATTTCTTGTGCAGAATAGTATTTTTATACATTTTTTACTGCAGCATAGCACTTTAACCAAACCAATTGCATTACAGAACACACATCATGTAAACAAAAGGCAATTTGTCTGCAGTTGCAGATCTCAGAAAAATAATTGTTGATGAAGAGGGGTCCAAAAGACAGCTGCTAACAGGTTATCAGTTCTTTATTTAAAGCTGTCCATATGACTGAGATGACACAAAATCACTGCTGGTGTACTTGCAAATTTTTAAAAAATATTGGTAAGGTAGTAAATAGTATGAATAAATTTCTGGTGTATAGGAACTGAAACTCTGGAGTCAAGTATTTGAAGTTCCACAAAATGCATTTCAATTCAGTTAGGTGCAAGGTAATACAAGAATATCTACAGTCTGGAGAACTAGTTCAGAAAGTATTGTTTCACAGAGTGTTTGGATTGTCATCTAAGACATGAGATGACCAAGGCAAGACACAATCTTAGCTCACTCACAGTAAAACCTCTCAGCATCTGAGCCTTGTGATCAGCTCAAGTGCAGGGACAATGTAGGGATTGCAGATATCTGGAGGAGTGATACCTTTCCTTTTCTAATTTGTTTCTTATTTAATTTCCTGTTCCTCAGGGGCTATGGGAATGGAAATATGCTTTCTTTATATATATATATATATATATGTATATGTATATTTGCATGCAATTCACTGAGTCATAATAAATAAATGCTCACATTGAATAGCCTGTTCTGCTTTAAGCTGCATGAAAACAAATGCTAAAAGGTTGTGTCTCCTTTCACATGTTACTTTCCTATCCCTGCAGGAAGATGGGACTTTTCCTCAACATTACAATCTTGGATTCAGCACAGTTTTTTGGCCCTCCACAGAGTATCCCCCTTGTGTGCACCAGTGCAAAGATCCCTCTGACTATAGCAGAATTTGACAGCCTCTACTCTCACAGAGTAGTTCCTCTTTCCTCACACTCCACTGCCAAATAGGATACACATTTGACATTGTAGAAAAAGGTTTTTTCAAAAAGAAAAAGAAAACCAACAGCTAACAATGTATCCATCCATCAAAGACCATCTGTGCTTGTTAGAGACCAAAGTGTCTCCCTCTGTCCTTTCTGCCTCCAGCTTTTCCCATAGAGACAACCAGGATGCTGAAATCATGGTACTCCTCCTGAGGTACCCCTCCTTCTCCCCCATTCCTCTCAAATCACCTCCTGTGCTTTGGAAGACCCTGGCACTAAGGCAGGGCCCTCTTGCACCCACTGGCCCCTGCAGAAAGGCAAAGCCCTGATGCTGTAGCAAGGCAAAGAGAGGTAAAGTCTGATAGAGAGATTTGATAATAATTCAGCTGAAACAACCCCCATGTGTTTTCCTGATAAAAAACATTTTAGGTCCATCCTTTTTGTCTCTATAGGGTGGAAAGTCTTAATTTTTCTTTTACTTCAAGAGTCAGATCCCAAATATTTATTAACTCAAAGCCAAGTACAAATCAAACGTTTTAGTCCAGGAATCAAAGCAAAACCGAGAGTTTGCCAATATTACAACGATAGAAAAACAATCTCAAAGTCTTCAAAAGAGCTCTGAGCCCCTCTGAGGCTCTGTTCATTCCACAGTCCTGAGACAGGCTGGAGTTATATTTGCCCCTTGTGTCCTGCCTGAGATAGCCCCATAAAACTAACCAGGGGTTTATGCTGGATTAAACCCAAGATCCCTTCTCTGCTTTGCTGAACATTGAAATTGGGCAGAGGACAATACCTGTAAATCTGTGCATGCTAAGCAAATGCAGAACTTATATGATAGGTAGTATTTCAGCAGGATTTCATTTACTGAGAGAGATTAGGAGTCTTAGGATTTCTTTTCTGAATTGACTGAAGTGTAATTTTCATGTCCCCAAAGCAAATAAAATTAAAATAAAAAAAATCTCTTTTTTCCTAGTAAATATTTTTTCCTTGAGCATTATCCATTACCAAAGTGAAAGAAACTCTGAAAGAAGCAGAATGGAAACTTTCAGAGTACAGTCTTGGTGAACTAAAGCCAATGCTGACATTTAATTTTGCATAATTTTCAAACCAGTGCAATTAAAGACAAAATCCTGTGCCTTCAAGTGTGTGCTAATTGTGGATGTCCAAATAGAAATACTGGGTTTGGCTATTTTAAGTCTTACTGTGTCCTAAAAAAAGTATATATTTATATATATATGGAAGTAAAATAAATGAAACTTGACTTGGAATGCTGTTGGATGGGCACTGCAAAGTGGACATGGCAAAGATTAGTGATTTCCATAAAATTTGTGACCTAATGACCTGATCTGAGGAATTCAATTTCCATACATGTAAAAGCCTGTGGTTTTTCACACCTATCACAAAAAATATTTTACTTCAGGGTCTGCTTCGAGTTCTTACTGTGTTAAACCCCCAATCAGCAATGCATGAAGATAAGAGTTACTGCAGGTGAAGTTCTGATATCAGTGAAGTCCTGCTCACCTCAGAAACCTTGAGAAAAACAGATCAAATTTTAATACAAAATTTCTTTTTTAACTATTTTGATTGTTACAAATTGTTATTTGTGATATTCATATTCTATTTCCCTTGGTTTTGATGAGATATTTCTTCAGCATCTAAGAAAAGTATATTATAGTAAATTATAGTCTGAGCTGAGTTCTTGTAGCCACAGTTTCATGATTTTACTATTAAATTCTGTTCTCTTTCCCCTTGGCTTCACCCTGCTCACTGCTGCTACAAAAGGAATATCAGATCTTCTGAAAATGTGTTTAAATGGGATTTGGATAATTCACTGCCAAAAGTTTGGCTGTGCTATGCTGATGATTATTTCATACTTTGACCCCGTCATCCAGAGCCATTTTTCATTTTTAGGGAAACATTTCAAGCCAAGCAGCTGTTCATGTTTGCTATGTAGGAAAAGGAAGACCTTCACTTTCTTTATCCAGTCCACTGGTTATTTTTTTACTAGGGAGAGTAGTCTGAGAAAACACAGGTATATTTTTTTAACTTCAATTTTATACAAAACAAGTTTAATGTCCTATCCACAAAGCAGTTTTGATTTATTCTAAGCATCCATAGAATGAGATGAATGTCTTCCACCTCAGTACCACAAGTTTAAATAAGCCATAAATCACTTTTTGTTGCAGTTTGGATACACAATAGGTCAAACTTTCTTAATGTTTGTGTCAGTCTGTCATAAAAGCACTAAAAAATTCTTGAACCTTTATACCCACTCCCTCCATCCAAAAATCTATATTTACTCAATAACCTTTTGTTCTTCTATTAGTTGTTCACCCTTGTGAGACAAAACATATGCAACATTTATTTTTAGCTTTGCCTTTGACAGTTCATAGTTTAAATCTCAAATGTTTAAATCAAGTCATGATGTGCATAGAAAACCTTAAACAGTGCAATAGTCAATCTACTGGATTTTTGGAACTGAGCAATGAAAGTATAATTTGAATTTTTACAATATTTGGCAGTATAAGGTAATATTGATGCCTTTGTCCATTGAAATACAAATATATTCTTTCCAGAGTTTTGTTGCCTTATAATTTTTAGGAGATTTTCTGAGTTAGGGAGCTGTGAAATAAAAATAAATGCCTGAGGTTACTACTGTTTACTTTGTCAAGAATCTGCTTTAACTGCATACAACTTTACCTCCAAAATAGTCCTGATTAAATGCTAGAGTTTGTGAGCTTAATTTTTTTTCACAAAAAATATTTTCTTTTGCCCATTATCAATGTAATTAATACAAACATTTACTGCTTTGCTCCAGGGCTCTACCCATCATGTATTCCTAAACCAGAGAACCTTTTTTTGACCTCAACTGCATTTCTGTTAGATGAAGAATTGTGAACTTGGCCCTTAAGACAGGTTTTTAGGATCAGTGGTCATCAGACAGCACAATAATTCTGGCAATGTCTCTTATTTGATATTAAAAAGTCACAATTGTTTTGGTTAAAAAAAAATCTGTATTTATTTCATAAACAGCATATCACAGCTCCAACACACTTTAGGAATTTGAGTTTGGGAAGTCACTGCCAGCCTAAGAGACAGAAGGAGGAAACTAGGTTGTTGATAGGTAATGAACTTCCTCTTATTTCTTCTTCTGGAAGAAAAAGCTGTGGTTAATTATCTCAAAACTATGGATGGCCCAAATAACTAGGAAACAAGTCCTGAGGTCTATGCCTATGGAGATGGTGATTTTTTTTTTCTTCTGATTGAATAAAGTTCCACTGGAAGAATTTGAAAACAGAGATTTTGTCTAGCAAGTGTTACACACTTTTTTCAATCAAAATGTCATTTCTTTATCTTGTTGGTAAGTTGTCTTTTTGAAGTCTTACCTCTGTCCTCCCCCCATTCTGGGACTTCTTACACCATGTGGCTTTCAGATCTTGCCTTCTGTCAGTGTTAACATCACAATCCAGTCTTACAGTTTTCCAAGAAGCTGAACTGAGTAGAATTTTATATTAATATAGTTCCAGGTTAAGAAAACCAGATAACTCTTCATTGTGAATAATAATTTTATATTTAAAAAGAAGTAGTAGAATACACTTTTTTACCCCTTGTCGAAATAGAATGTTTTACAAGGCACTTTTCAGTATTAAAACCTATTCCACAGTCTGTTTTAAAGTTGTGCTTGATTCTCTGAAGGGATGACAGGCCATCACACACACACACAGAAAGCTTACCCAGGTGCAATGTAACTTTAACATGACGATTTCTCTAACATATATCCCAAGAATTAAAGAACAAATAAATAAATTACACCGGTAGTACATGCATGCAAAAGAGATTAGGGGTTTTTGTAATAAATTTGTTCGTATCTTTCACTTATTCGTATGTAGGATAAAAAAAGTAGCAAAATCATTTACTCTATTATGTCATTTCATTACACTCCATTATAAAACATCCTGTGCAAGGTTTGGAATACCAACTAACATTGCATAATACCTTAATTACTTTTCAGAGAACATGGTACATTTCAATTCAATAAACAGAAATCATTTTGGTCCCATGCAAGGTCACAAAAGACCTAATTGATTTCAGGATAACTCAGACGGATTTATTGAATCTGGCCCTCTGGAATATATCTGTCATTGTTAAGGCAATAGCAGGGTCATGGTGTTGCTTGTGTTAGATCCATGGGTAAAACAATCTCTTCTCAGAGGCACAGCTAATATTCATCATGCTTCTGGTGGCACTTCAAATGTACCAGACACTTTCCAAACCCAGAAAGGAATAACTTCTGTTGCTGGACAGCTTCTTGCAGAAGTTCACTGAAATAGGGCAGAGCTAAGGGGAGGAGAGGGAAGAAGAGGAAGCCTAGCTGAGAAACAGAGTTGAGCAAACCTCTTTCTTGTGGGTCCAGCTGTCTTCCAGGAAGGAAAAGCATGCTCCCACACCTACTGCAAGAAATTACCCAAGAAGAGCTCAGAGTTGCTTATGTGAGATCCAAGGGCACAAATTAACATGTGGATGATTTCTCATCAGACATAAAATCCATAAAATCTCTTGAAATCTCTAGTAGGATTTCCATCCTTGGAAATAATCAGTACTTGACTACATGTGGCCCTGAGTGACATGGTCTAATGTCAAAGGTGGATCTGATTTTGAGTACTGCAAGGATTGGAGCAGAAGATCTGAAGTGATACCTTTGCATGTTAAATTGTTGTGTGATTCTGTAAAAAAGCTAAGATGGCTTTATTTGTTCAGCTGATCTCCACACAAGGCCACCAGGCACCTGTTCAGTGCCCTGGACACCTCCATTACCTGTTGCAGGCCTGGTGCCTCCAGCAGCAGGGGTGGGTGCACTCTGCTCACCCCCTGGAGCAGCCAGGATGGCACAGGGATGCAAAGAGCCCAGCAGCACCCCAGCTTGTGGGGCTTGTTGGTGAGGAAAAGTGATGCATGAGAGCAGGAGGAGCCACTGAGCTGAGGACTCCTTGCAGGCACCACCCCAGGGACAGCTTCCTCTGCTCTGTGCTGACAGAGCACGGATTAAACAGCTCTGCGGGTCTCAGCTCAGCCAGGGACTAGATCAGGAACTGTTTAAGGCTCCACAGCTTTCAGCTCATGCCCCAGGCTCCAGCAAAAAGCTGATCAGAGGGCCCAGCCAGGGAGAGCTCAGCGGTGTCTCTGCGGTCGGGGCAGCCCCCAGCCCTTGGCGACAGCGCAAGCTGAGGATGTTCTGAGGTGCAGGCACCACACCGAGCATGGGGCAGCAGCTGGGGCTTCACTGGGGTGGGAGACACAGCTGAAGGGATGGGAGACACAACTGAAGGGATGGGAGACACAACTGAAGGGATGGGAGACACAACTGAAGGGATGGGAGACACAACTAGGGAGGACCAAGCAGCAGAAAAGGGAATGATCTCACCAGGGCAGAGAGCAAAGGCTTCTACCTGCTGGATGCTGACCCGACTGTGCCGAGGGACAGCCTGGCTCTGAGGCTCGAGGGGAGAAGCTGTTGTACTCTGGACCCAGCTGCCAATACAAATTCCTCCTGCTGCCTCTGCTCATCCCTCCACAGCTCCTGTCTAGACAGGGGCAGGAATACCACTCCCATAAGCATGGTTTGTATCTGGCTTTAAATGAGAAATTGTCGCACCAGCAGTGCTGTGGAGGGTGACTACAGAAAAGGAAACTGAGTCAGGTTACTGATAATACTTATTTGAAAAGGGGAAAGGAATGGCTAAATCTGGTCTGTTTCCAGGCAAGCCCTAGAGTTACTTGGAAGCACAGATATGCAAAATAAAAATTATTAAAAGAGAGGTTCTAGGAAAAGTACGAAGTTTTCTTTTATTTCTACTCCAATCAACAAACATCCATTTAGAACAACTTGTTGGACTTCAGGCTAAGTGATACATCTAGAAAATCAGCACATTACTGATCCTGTGAGATACAGACAGTCTGAGTTCATCTTTGAATGAGTGCCCAGTTGCATGCATGACTTTGAGGTATAATGGAAGAAAGATTAGACAGGGTTTTTTTCAAACCAGTTTCCTCACTGGGAAAATATTCCCTTAGGTCAGAAAGTACTTATTTACTCAGTCAGTACTATGACAGATTTACAATTGTGTCATTTATGACACTGATTGACAAAGAACTTCCTCAAAACTCTTTCAACTCCAAGGCAAACATGATGTATCAGCTAAAGCATACAGTTATATATTTACAGCCAAACACATGCATTTGGAGCAGGGGTGGGGAGGAGCACATGAAAAACAACACCTGGTGGTTTTTTTCCTTGTGATCAGTGTTTGAGGCTGACTCATTTGTTTTGAGTAGTTGCTTACTTGTTTCATTGGTTACTGAGGGTTCTTTTGATCTCTTAGAGGATGAATTGGAAAGGGACTCTTCTGGAGTCTCTCTTTGGAGAACTTGCACAATTCTTTACACTCAATGGACTTATGATAAACACATTATTTTGTCCAGAGTGAATGAGCTTGATGATAGTTCTCCTTGGATTTGGTTAAGGACCATCTTAATGATTTTCCCTGTTGTCTGAATGCATCCTCTCCACATCTATCTTGCAGGAATTGTGAGGGGAAAAGGAGACCTTGGTGGAGATTAGAGCTCTTGCTTTGGTGTTCCTTTTATTGAAGCTATTTTGTATTTAATGAGTCTCTTCTGTTTGTGCCTCATAATAGCTGTAGGATTTTTTATTTATTGGTACCAATTACACTTGGTCTTCTTTTATAATAAAACAATTTTCCATTGTAAAGTGACCTTGTGTCCAAGGAGAAATTTTTGTGGGTCCCAGTTAATTTAGAGAATTTATTCTCAGGTAAAGAAGGCCTAAGAAACACATTTCTTCTCTCATTTAAAAATACAAGATTTTTACATTTTTTAAACTTTATTAATCAGATTTAGTTTTTAATTTTCTATCATATTTAGGTGTCTTGTACACTGTACTTCTGCCACATAATTCTGACACAAATTATAAATACATATGTAATGCAATTTACATTTTCTGGCTATGTTTAATATTAGATTCTTTAGCAATTATCTGGAGCTGCTGAATCTACCAGTTTCTTTTACTCTGCAGGTTTATGCTGAATCTTCAAGTATTTCCTTACTAGCCTAACTCCAGCAGATGAACATTAAAAAAATTCCTCTAAAGGCAGCACCTAGATTTTCCATATAGTCAGTGCAGAGAAGGAGTTATTTAGACCCTCACTGGGAGATGTTGTGTGTCTTTCTTTTGTGCCTCACATGAAGAAAAATGAGATTTTGGAGAGGGGTAATATTTTTTATGGGACCAACTGCATCAGCATTCAGAAACCCCATCCCCTTTCTTGATCACCTATCCAAGGAGCTTGGCTTTTAACTTTGGAGGAGAATTACCTCATTAAGTACAGTTTAAATGCAACCTGAATTAAACAGCCAAGTCTTGGCTGGTGGCTGCAGTAAAAACCTTGAAAATCTCTTCTGAACATGCACAGGAACTAAAAAGCAAGGCACTAAGGGCTTTTAAAAAAATCCCAAGGTTGTGCCAGCCTCATGATTTTGAGGGTCTGTCTCCTGCTGTTTGAACATCTGGATTTGACAACAATACAAGAATTGCTCAGCCACGTGATTGTGTCTTTCTGCCCACCTGGGATCTTTTCCTTCAGCTTCTCTTCCAGCACTGCCTGCCCTGACTGCTGGAGGACCCTCAGGAAAGAGGGGATTCTGCACAGCCTGCAGAGCCTGTGCCACCATCCAAACAGGCAAGGACATCTGCTGCAGCTCTGGCAAGCAGCTGGGCCATGCTGATGAACATCCTGGGTAGGGCAGTTAGAGTGCTGCTGCAGGACCTGCAGCTCATCCCTGGCCCTGGAATGGCAGTGCTGGTGTCTGGGAGATAAGCTGCTCCAGGGCTGCAGGACCACTCCTACCCAGCAGAGGTGGGGGGAAAGGATGAGGGTCCTCTCCTGAGCCATGGAGAGAGATGGAGTGAAGCCAGTCACAGGCATCTGTGTGACTGTAAAGCAGGAGGTCAAGCAGGGAGCACAGACAGCGAGGAGGGGGACACAGGAGGAGAAAGTGTCACTGCACTGCAGTGACAGAGCCAGACTTTGCTGGCACAGGGGAGTTTGTGCCCCCTCCCACAAGGTGTGTGGTACAGGCAGTGGCACCTACTCCCTGCAGTGGCTGTGTAGTGCATTCACCTCGAGGAACAATTATCCAAACACCAATTGACCTTGAGGAACAATTATCTGTCCATATTTGAGGCTCTCCAGCTATCTATCCATTGTGATGCTCCAGCCCCAAAGAGCTGTGGAATCAGTAGTTAAACTACTCTGGGGAAGGGTGGAAAATGGAGGTGAGAAGGGAACAAGAAATGTCCAGAGTGATGTATCTAAAGGTAGGGCAGAAATGAGGAGTGGGACACAGATTTTCTAATGGTGTTTAATGGTAATGTTCTCTGAAAAATAAAACAGAAGAATTAAGCTGAGCTGCACTGCCTCTGTCTCCTGCTGTCTTCTCCTCTTTTCTGTGCACATATTAAGGCACTGGCAATATTAACTGCACCACAGAGGTGATACTGGGCTAATAACTGTACCAATACTGGCACATGTAAGAAAACCAGATGTAACCCACAAAACTGCACAGGCTCGGGTGAGCTCCTGTGGTGCTATTCTGCACAGACACCCACACCTATTTATTTGAGTTAGAGTTTGTACACGTGAATAGCTGCAGATTTATCAGGCTTGGTTGCTGCTGATGGGTTGGAAAAGGGCTGGTGTGGCCAGGGCATTCCCAGGCAGCCATAGCCAGGGCACCTCTCTCTCCTGGGCAAAGCTGCACACTCCCAGCACCCACGCTGAAGCCAGTGGCAATGTGGTGTGAAATCCACTAGATGTAGATACAGCGTTAGACTGTCACTGATACAGGCAAACTGGAATCTGTCTTCAAGGGAAAATTACCTTCCAGGGCCATGAGAGGGGGCAGGTGCTTCTAAACAGAAATTAAAAGCCTTTTAAGGATTACACTGATCTTAGGTTTCGTGTGTTGGCTAAGGATCTTCTAATAATGTCTTATTTATTCAATCTATTTTTTTGAGAAAGCCTCCTTTGCTCTGCTACATTATGGCTAAGTGCCACCAAATGCCACATTATCCTCTTAAGACTGCCTTCATTTACCCTCCAAAGCCCCCATCCCCTTTGCAGCAGAGTCTCTGAGATTTGTCAGCTCACCAGGGCAGTGCTGGTGTCAGCTCATGCTGTGGGAAGCATTAGTGTGCTCTTGGGGAATAGCAAAATATTGAGAAATAAATGGGAGGTAAATAATGCTTCTGTCCTCAGCTAATGAGGCTCTTTTTTGGAAAGCAGACGAGGAATTCATCAAAATAAGGCTAATGTAAACTTCTAAATGTTTAAATCATCTAAATGGTGCATGAGAAACACTGCCTGGTTATCCTCTGTCCTGGGCAATAGTGCAGAGCATCAGCTGAGGTAAATCCATCCCAGCCACAGCTACAGCAGTGCTAGACCATGCATGGGGCTGGCATGGGCAAGGAAAGCCCTGCAGATAGAGCACCCTGCTTGCAGTGGGACAGGAAAAAGGAACAAAAGGCTATGGCCAAGGGCTTCTTGGAGACAGGCCCACGTTCTCTCTGCCAGAAAGGTACTCACTGTTCATATTCTCCGTTCATTTTCCAATGTGATACAAAGTTAGGGGAGCAAGGTTACCCTGAAGCACTTTCCTAGAGTTGAAGGGTAGGAGAAGAAAATGTCTAGAGAGGAATAAAAAAATAAAATCATTAGCCAACTGATAATCTTAAAGATAGGAGAGCAGCAAAGAGGAAAGGCTGCCTGTGGGCTAATGGTGCCTTGAAAGAATTGAACTCAGAAAGGGTTAGAATGAAGAAAATTGGTAATTTTCAAAGACAAACATCAGATTCAATGGATAACAACAGATCAACAAAACAAAATGAAATTTAAAAAGAATTAGATAAATAACAATTGAAAGACATTTCGAGTTTCCTTACCAATGCCAACACCTGGTGCCAAGGCCAGTCCCATCCTGTTCCTCAACACAGGCATCACAGTATCCCCACCAACAGCTCACAAGGCCAGGAGGCAGGTTTGAGCAGTGGCCCTCCAATTATCCAGTGTTTGGATGTGACTGGTGAATGCTTAATATGCTTCCAGGTGGGGGTTTGGTATATGCCAGATAAAATTTTCCCAAATCCTGCTTGAGAAAGGTCTGGGAGAGGCCACATGCAAGGCCCAGTTCCCAGCAGACAGGATGGGTGTGACTGCATCAGGCTGGCTCCCTCTGCTCTGTCCCCCCACTGAAGCTGGGATTTGCACCCACAGATGCCTCCACATGCCAGCACACTGCACTGCAGGCATTGCAAACTAACATCACCCTCCTACCACAGCAATGACAAAGGTACCTGACAAAAACATCACATTTTTTCAGGCACTTTGAGCTGAAAAAACCCCAACTTTCCAGAGTATAATAATGATGGCACCCAAGGGACCCAAGATAAGGTGCTGAGGAGATGCAGGTCAAGCTCTGTGAAAAGTGCCTGAGCTGCTTCCCAATCTCCAGGCCAACAACCAGTTCCCAAACCTGTTTTAACCTGCTGGGCAGAGCCTTAAGCCCCAATGAGGAAGTATATGGTTGCTCTGTAAATTCCCTGCTGGAAATAAAGTGATGCACATGAATAAACTGTGCTCTATGTCACAGCAGGGAAAAACCACCAGGATTTGGGTATAGTAGGAAAGGTCTCCCTGCCTTGGGTCGGGGTGGACCTGCCTCACCAACACTTGTAATGTACAAGCAGCTGCCTGGCAGAACTCAAGTCAAAGTATGGAAATCAGCCCTCAAACCTCGGGGCCAGGCTCTGCATTGCACAGGCTGAAGGCTCTCTGAGACACATGAGCCACAAAAGACAAACACAAAAGTTGGCTTTTTCCCAATAAATGACTTTGGCAAGAGGCACTTTTTCACAAAACAAAATTCCTTGCAACAAAATAACAAGAGTATTTTTCTTATTTTGCGAAGGTGTTGAGCTGCTTAATTGTTTTTCATCCAATATTTTGATACAGTGTTACCACAATAGCTACTAAAATGTTTACCTGCTAAAATCTCAGTCTTGGATAAATCAATGGAAAAGACATTGAGACAGCATGACAACATCTTCACCAGAAAGCACAAAGAATACACAAAATAAATGCTAATTTATGAGAAATCAGAGAATTTAATTAGCTTTTAAATGTTTGGAATTTTAAGACCTTGCTCCTGACAACAATGTTGTTTTTCAGCCAGCTTTTCTCAGACGTGCTTTCAGGAGTTATCCACATGCTCAGTGTTTGCTGTTGCCTTCGAAGATTGTAATCTCATTCAAGCAGAGACTCATCTTCTCCCATGTTTGCAAAGCACTTGCACAACTCTGAATGTCATTGGAGTTAGAAGCCACAGACCCATCAACACAAAGATCAAGCAGAAGATAAAAAGAAAAGAAGTCTTTACGTGACATTTGAGTGCAAACATGCTTCCAGAAAGGAGACAGAAGGATGGATAGTATAATCCAAGATTCACACAGTGATGCAATTTAGTGTCCTGGGGACACTAAATTGAACGGGGAGAAGCACCAGGCACTGTGCCCAGGTCTGTGCCTGTGTGGCAGCACTGTGAGTGCTCAGCCCTGAGCCAGCCTCCCCCTGCTTCGTGTTGGCACACAGCCCCAGGCAGGTGGCTGGGCACTACCTAGACCCCCCCATGCTGTGGTTCTTTCCTCTCTCTGCCTCTGCTGAGCTGTTTACAGCCCCAGTGTCATGTATGGTTTGCTCACTGGAAAAAACACAAGCAGAAAAGAAAGAGACTGCCCATTATAATGTACTTACTGAAGGAGGGTTTGACCTGTGTGTGAACTGAAGGACATTCACATACACACAACCAACATCTGGGACATTTGTGGAGCTCTCTGTACCTTTTCCGAAATATTTCAAGGGTTCCAAAGCTAAAAATGTTAAAACACCAGTAACAAGGAGCATTTATATGAACGGCTCAGTGTGGTATCAAAGACCTAGCCAAGAAGTCCTAAACTATATAAATGCCATACTTCACTTGGATTAACATAACCTCTGTCTCACAGGGGTTAAAAGGCAGTTCAGGTGTCTTGGTACAGTGCTGCAATATGCTGGCCAGACACAAACTGCTGTTTCAAAGGGGAAGGATTGGAAGAAGAAAGCTGTGCAATTTACTCGAGGCAAGGTCAGAAAAATGCCTGTGCTGGAGCCAGTCTCCCACTGCCACCCCAATGAGCCAGGCACTCACACACCCCATGTCCCCTGTGTACCATGCAGAGGGAGGAGAGAGGTCACCAAAGCACCCAGCAAAGGGGAAGAATACATTGATACCTGCTCTGCAAATTAAACAATGGGTACTGGAAAACAGTGCTCACAATTCGGTGTCAATCTCCTCAAGTCTCTGAAGGCCTTCACAGACATCATCCCTAGCCTGACCTTTTAAACCTGATGGTAATCAGGCAGGAGAGCTCAGTGCTTTACTTCATGTTGTTAATGAGATCCAGCACATACAGATCCCTCCTACCCCTCCTGATCATTTGTCAGATATATTGGTGCCTTATCCTCTACTCAGAGCAGAAAGCATCCAAATGTCATTAAAGCTTGCCCTTACTGTTTAATGGGGCAGGTCACAAAGGCAAAGGGAGCTTTTAGACATTGCCAGGTGAACAACTGAAACAGCACCAACTGGCAGGAGACAAATTTCAGCTTGTGGTGTAAGATGCACAGGATGGGATATAGTTACTGGGCTACTGAGACAAAGAGGACAAATACAAGAGAGAAAACTAATGGTTTCAGCAGAAATTAGGGAGCAAAAGACCAGAGATCCCTTGGCTGGGGCCACCAGGGCAGGGGTTTTGCAGCTGGTGGGTACAGTGTTTCCCAACCCCTGACTCATGGCAAGGAGCCAGGTTAAAAAAAGGGGTTTTAAGGTGAGACTACAAACCATTTCTAGCTTGCTTTTTCCTCCACCATGCCATGGCCTTCTCACCCAAGGAGCTTTGAAAGTGTATTCACATTCCCAAGTTCAGTAAGCTGACAGAAACAACCTGTCTTTGGGCTGAGGGGTTTTTTTATTATTTTGAAATTTCACAGTGCTGTTTTAAGTGTGGCTGCCTTTCAAAAGCACAAACTCTTGAGTGCAAAGGACTGGATTATATCCACTGCAACCTGTCATTGCTAAGTGCAGATGACCTCTTTCACTCATTCTAATTCCAAAACACGCATCCATTGTGCAGTACTAAGTATTTTCTTGGCACACAGTGTGTAACAGATATGGTATATAGATTAAAAAAATCCAAACAAACCCTCATTCAGCTCTTCCTGGAGAGGTTTAGCATGTGATGAGTCTGTCACATGTCAGTTATTCAAAACAAACCAGCGAATGAGTGCCAAGGTGGAACTAAAATTACTTCATTCAGGGCCTCACCAATTCATGACTGAAAAGTGTATCAGCCATGAATGGAGGAGATGCCCTTTCAGCCTCCTTCTCAGCACGTCCATGCACAGACAGATGGAACTTCACAGGCTTCCCACAAGCACTGGGACTTTCCCTTCCCACCTTCCTACAGTCTCTGCTTCTGCTTGTTCTTCTTCCCTGACATGTAACCCTCCTCATTATTCTTCACTCTCCATCATTTTTCCCCTTCCCTGCCTGACCTCTGTCCCCATGCTGTGCTCTCATGCTGAGCCCCTGCTTCCATGATCCCTGCTGTGTGCAGCAGACGAGGAACAACGGGTGGGAAAACCCTAAAGCAGAGAGGAGTGACTGCTGAGGAAAACAGAGGAGGTCACCAGGTCTTGCAAGCTGCCTCTTTCACTGTAAGGAGAACTTTGGATCAAATAAAGACAGGACCTCCTAGGATCCTGATTCCAGGTGAGACTCCTCATGCATGGTGAAGATACTGTTTTATCAAGCTGTACAATATCCTGAATGATGCCAACAGACATCACTTGTGGGGAGTGGGAAACAGGGAGGCTGGCACTGCTCTCCATTTGTCACTGACATAGTGGGAAGGGAAACACCAGGAATTGCTACCACTGTAAAAACATCACGAGAACAAAGCCCCCAAAATTGTGGCTCACCTTGCTCAGAAGTTTAGAAAACATACTGGAGGATATAAAGAGAAAATAAATAAGATTTTAAATCATTCTTCTGCCAAAACCTTTGTCTGATATGTACTGCTTAATGTGTGTGCATTTTCCTTTGGAGGAATGTAGCCATACCCTTCCTAAAATTTTCCTGCATAAAATGAAGGTGAGATACTCAATACAGCAGGTTGAAGACATATCGAAGATATTCACTGCATTCTGCTTATGTAGATGGTGTTTGTTTAACCATCTTTATTCACAATAATTAACTGTTGCATTGCAATTGTCTTTAGCACCAAATAAAGTTGTTCTGTACTTCTTTACCAATGTATTTTTAAGCCACTTAGTGCTTAATACAAGTTTGTAACCTGCAGGCTCAAGTCTTGTGGAGACTCATGCACATGAATTATTCATAAACTAAGGAACCATGGCTATTAACATAAGTAAAACTACTTGAAAAAGAAAAGTAGCTTACGCTTCAATTTTGTTCAGGAATTGACCTTAATTTGCTCTTCAGATCTACATTGCCTTATTAGGAAGCTTTCTTGTCTGGTTTTTTAGTCATTTTATATAGGTAGGAAACAGATTAAAAAGGTCTCCAAACTCTATAAATCTTGTAAGTTAGACTGAACTTTCATGACAGCTGTAATGCTGTGGACAGCATCTTAAAGGACAGGGTTCCCCTGCCTCCCACTGGCCCAACATTCAGTACTTTCTGTATGACTGTGAGGAGGCAGACACGATGACTCAAATGCCATTAATGTTTACAAGACAGGTCTGTGAAGCCTTAAATCAGTGAGGCTCAGCTGTCATCCTGTGCATTTGCATTTGTAGTGAAAAAGCAAATCCCTGATAATTCCTTGATTTTTCTTAAACAGAGAGAAAGCAGAGATTGTTTTAAAGAGCAGTGAAACAGAACTCAGCTGTCACATTCACAAAGTGCCATACATTCATCTTGCTGTTAAGAACTGTAAGGAAAAAATCTTATAGGAGCAAAGCTTTCCCTGCTTACAAAGTAAACAGCAAAATATAAACTGGATTACTTGTCATATCAGGAATATTTCACTGTTTTTTCAGAGTGTCCAGACATTTTATTCCGGAAAATCTTTACCACTTTCACTGGATTCAAGTTGTAGTAGAACTAATGGTAAAGTGATGTAGCCTAAGGTACCTTTTACTTACTATATGCTAGAAAAATTTAGAAAAAGGACAGCTATTATAAAGGTAACATTTTGACAGTTGCAGTTGTGACTTTCATATTTTAAAGTAAAAAATAAACCAAAATAATTTTGACACTTTTTTGCTTTGTTTTGAGTCATCTACCATCCTCTTACCATGGGAGGTGGCTGCAGCACCTCAGAGCAAGGCTCTCTGCAGTCCCTTCTCTCAGAGCTGGCAGTTCATTAGCAGCCAGTTTATCAACCTTACCACAGGCTGTGAGCCCTCTGAATTTTTCATTATCTCCTCCCCTTAAGACCACAAAACCCATAATTTTTTCCACACAAGCAAGAGACCATGGGATTCAAGGGAAGAAAAGTAAATTCTGGACTTTTGATCAATGTCTTTGATGCAGTTTATGAAATTTCACAGACTGAGACATATTCCTGCACTTGCAATCCCAAACTCCCTTGGTTTCAGACAGGGAAGAGTATTCCTCAGTATCCTCTCTGGGTTGCCCCTCAGCTGAGGACACATTTTCAGTGCAGAAGGTTCAGAGTGGCCCAGCTCTCCACAGCTCTGGGCATGTGAGATTTTGCAACTTCACCTGGGTTGTGTGGGTGAAGCAGGGTCTGTATCATCTCCTTCAGATTAGGAAACCCAAATTATTTTCTCTGTCTGTTGTCTCAGGAAGCACTTGTAAACACTGCAGGACACAGGAATGCAGCCTGGCTTCCCTCTGTACTTACTGAGATGCCCTGGCTGCTGAGCTCTGACAAGAGCCACACTGCCACTGCCTGCCCTGCATCCCTGGCTGTGTGTCTGTCTGCCTCAGCACCATGGATGGAGGGGGCAGCTCTCCCCTGCACACACTGTTTCATGTCAACACCTTCATTTTCTGGAAGCAGCATTTCCTCCAGGTTTAGAAGGCCTTACCAACCACTAACACCTGGTAAATGCTGTTAAATGTACCTTTCCTTACTTTGTTATAAAGTTTTGATTAAGGCTTTAGGAAAACAAGTTTGGAAAGACACTGAAAAGAAAACCTAAACAATTTACACAGAGACAAGTCCCTCTTAACATATTCCAAGGTAGCTAAGGCAAACCACTGCTCCTTAGATGCTGATGGATCTGGATAGAAAAGGAAGCAGCTTTCCAGGGTCACTAGGATCTCTTATTGCCTTTTTAGTTCTTCAGGACATTTTTTCCTCCATAGTACACACCTGGCTTGATTCAAAGTGGAAGCACCTCTGAGATGTCTGCCTCAATACTTACTATTGTTTCAGAGTCAGACATTTTTTTCCTTTAATTCACATGGCCTGAAAATAACTGTGCATCCAAGGCTAATAGCAATTTCATGCTTGTGTTCTGCACAGCCTGTAGTACTCTCTCAGGTTTTAGTACAGATTCACAGTCTTTTCTCAGGACTGTTAGGAGATACAAAATTAACCTAGCCTTCATCATTTCTCACTCAACCAGTATAATTTTAAGCTTTTCTGGGATCATACCAAAACCCAGCCTTTGGAGCCTGGGTCCCAAAGGAAGGAAGGAGCCCATGGAGAAACCTTGATTCAGGCACCAAATCACTTATGATGGTGATGTACTTTCTAATCAGCCCAAAGGCATTTTATCATGTGCTATAAATTGATCCTCAACACCCAGTTTAGCTCATTGGGAGCACATTGCTGGAGCCAGATGGGTCTCATGGTTAAGGAAGAGCAGAGCTGGCAGCCAGGACTTACAAGTCCCTGGTACCTCGCTATCAGCTTGCTCTCTGCTTTTCTAGTGCAAAGCTGACCTCTTGAAGCTTCCTTCTCCCTTTGTTCTTCACTTGTTCTCACTCCCTTGTTCTTCAGTGCATGACAAGGAACAAGTGGAGCAGCCTTGCAAAGCACAAACCTTGAATAAATAAAGTGCAAGGAGAGAAATGAATCCTGACTGACTCCCTGCACCTCCTGAAAGCAGAATATCCTGGCAGCCCGTGTGTCTCACAGCTCCAGAGGGATTAGTGTGGTGTTTACCTGCTCTTTCCCAGGCTGAGCAAACGTTTGATCTTGCTAATGTGTACACGAGTTTCTGACAGTTGCCATAGCACAACAGGAACCCTCCCTTCTCTCCTGTTGTTTGTAACCTTTGAGGGCTAACCAGCCAAGCTTTCTGACAGCATCAAAAATGCAGCTCATTTTAAATTAACTTCCAGGGCAAAAAGGGCTGCTTTCAAAGGTTCAGTCTCTGACTGAGGTGGATATTACTCCATCAGCACACATCAGATGCCTTTTTAGAGCAGGAAAGGGCTTTTCTTCTCCCAGAGGACAGGGAAATGGTTGGCTTTTGGGGATTTTTAAGGAGGAGGAATCAGAAAGGTGGTACTGCTGTGCTTACACCAGCACTGGAGAAACAGAAACTTCCCTCTCCCATGGGAATCCCTTCGGATACTGTGACTATTATTTTGTGCATGGTATTTAATTCTTGTCTCCTGGTAGAGACTAATGTTCCATTGTGTCCCTGGGCACTTTGTGTAAAGTGATATTTAACCACAATAAAAGCAAGATGATGCCAAGAACATGCAGTGGGGGGTTGCAGAACAAAGTTGGGAAAGTTCCCTGGGACATCACAGGGAAATATGTAAAATAAGGGTGGGCCTACAGCACCAGCTGTGCACTGTGTATGTCACAGCAAGGGCCCATAGCACTGATGCCTGCATAATACTTCCTTTTCTTCACATTATCTTCACTGTGCCCATCTTCTTTCATATACTTGAGTAGGGATATATTAAATAGGGTTTATATGGGTTAGGGGTCAGAACTAACAGCAGCTATGTGATGGTCCAGCAGTGAGTTGAGTACCACCAGTGAATGCCCTCCCCTGCTGCACACCATCAGCAGTGTCCAGTGTCTGGGAGCACATTCACTCAGTGAGAGCAGGCAGGAGCTTGGAGAGCCCCCTGGGAGTCTGTGGTGGGAGGTGAGCACTGCTTCACACACAGGTGCTGGCATGCCCAGTGTCAGAAAATTAAAACTAAGGAATGAATGAAAAAGGTCTTTGCTACCATTTTCACACTTTGTGAAATGCTGATCATTAAGAACAAATAATGAAAAAAAAAAGGAAAAAAACTAAAAACACCTCCATCTACTAGTTCCAGTAAACGGGGTATGTTGTCATTTAAATAAAAGCTGAAAGAGGAAACAGAATTTTTCCAGCTCTAATACCCTATGTTTTTAATGACTCCACTTATCCCGATCTTATTTTGGCTTGGCACTGCTGGTGTAACATTAAACACCAGCATCAGCACTGAAATTTATCAGGTTCTGAGGACTATCTGTTGAAATAAACAGCCTATCCAAAGTGGCAACACTAAAAGCATTGATGGAGCCTCAAATAGAATTGGTGGGTCCTTTGCAGTGCTAAATTAAATAACAACAGAAAAATTTGTGCTATAAGATGTCATGCCCCATGCAAGCAAACTGAATTCCCACAGCCTCATTTCAGGTCATAAAAGTCTGGTGAACAGAAAACAGCAAGTTCCTTTCTTGTCACATCTAAGAGTCATGTCCTGGTTTAACCCCTTGATCCTTATCAAAAATCCTGGTATTCATTTTCTTAATTTGGGAGGGAAAAAAAAGGAGGAGAGAAAGAGACCAGAAGTGTCCTCAGTCTTTAATTTACCTACTTACATCATTGTTGCTTCTTCCCTGGGCTTGCACAATGAGGTTAAAAGCCTAAACAAGGAGGAAGCCAGATATTATTCTGTTATTCTCCAGAGGTGAGAGTGTGACGTGAGGTGAGAGATGCCATGAAGAGGCTTTGCTGAGCATTGATCAATGCCTCTGGTGAATTGGAGGGTAAAACCTCTAGTGCACTTTTATTTTTGAGGTTATACTTTTAATCAGCAGCTTTATATCTCTTTTCTCAATCACACTGGAAGGGCCTGCAGAGAAATTTCATGTTACAAATCAAGAAGTCATGAATTATATTCAAGCAAATAAAAGGAGAAGTAAGATTCCCTCTTTTCTCCTAGACTCTTAGAGCTCTACCTTTCTTCAAGGAATTGCCAGTCCTGGCCTGCCTTAGCCACAGTATGCATGGCAATGGGCAGTCCATCTCACCTGGAATAACCATAGGGACCCCAAAAATACTTTACCAAGCAACAAGCACCTGAACTGCCTGAGCTGCCTTCTCACAAGCTGTTTTATCACTTCCTGGAGCCCTGACACCTAAAGGACTTAATTAACTATCTAAAAATGGCAAAATGATTTTGCAAAAGACTCCTAGCAAGTTGTCACTACGTAAATCTGTATTCATATTCTCACAGCCGGTTCAATAAGACTGCTCTGGCTTAAAACTGAAACTGATCATACTATCTGTTTTCTAGAGTTCTCGATCAATTTAGTTTCTTTTCTTATTTGTGAGGTATTCACAAAGGACTCCTGTTCCCTCTCAGCCTGCCTTTGTCTCGGTGCCAGGTGACTTCACAAACTGACCTGTTTGGGAAGGGCTGATTTCCACTGGCAAGCCTGGCCTGTGTCCAGGGTGCTGCTGGAGCCCTCTCACACAGCTCTCCTGGGCAGTGAGCAAGCAGCACTCCAGGCTCCTGGGCATCCTCACATCCTCATCCTCCCATGGCTGCAGACAGAACCTGCCACCTGGCCCTTCCAGGGCTCCACAGCCTGTGCCAGTGTGGCCACTATGAAAGTACAGCTTGTACCAGAAGGTTCCTCAGCTCATTCTAAAATTATCTACGAATGCAAAATTTGTCTGCCTGTTCCAGCTTTGCCTTTTGCCAGCCTAAGTTTTTTTTTTTAAACTGAAGGATCATATCCTCTCAAAGAAAACAGCCAAGAAACAGTTCTGGTATAGACAGGGTTAGAAAACTCATTTATGAACTGACATTTCTAGCTTGGCTGGATTTAATGAAGTGACATGTCAAACAATAAATATTAAAAGAGCACAAAGCTTGATAGTAGAAGAAAGTTTTTTGTTAGAAAACATCAGAAAGCTCTTGCAGAGAAAGGACTCCTCTTGAACTCTGTCAAAGTCTGTGTGTGAGGTCTGGGTATGACTATGAATTTTAATTTATGGACTAAAGGGAGAAAATTGGTAGAGAATCTTGGAGACCCCAGCTATCGATCAGAAAGAATAAAAAAAAAAAAGAAGAGAGAGCAGAGAAGAAGAAGAAGAACTAGGAGAAAGAATGATTCTTGTAAAAGTCATCAGATAGAAGGTATGGTTAATGAGTTTCCATGTAGGAGACTAAGAGATACCAGCGAGAAACAACTGAGAAATTGATGTACAAGAAGCTCACGAAGTCCAGAAAATAAAATCTAGGATTTGGAACTACTGTGCAGAATGTAAAAATAAATACTGTAGAGAAAACTAAAACACAATCAAATAGCAATTCAGATTTGATCTCTGAGATTGAAATAATAATGAGAAAAGAGAAATAAACAGCAGACTGCTGTAATCTCTTCAGCAGTGGTGATGGCATAGAAAAAGATTCCTTAAGGTTACTAGAAAAGATATTAACAATACAGGAAGATAAACACTACAAAAGACAATGGAAGGGTTTTAGTTCCCAGATATCAATTAGACATGAAAATCAGATATCTAGTTTGCATTAAATTTGTTTGCAATTGACAAACACATTCCTGAACAAAGAAAGGTTTTGTATCTGGTCTTGCTAAAACCTAATGCTGGTGTGAAAGTGGTGGCTGTGGAAGGTAGTGTCTCATCTGGGGATAAATTAACTAGAAGGATCAACAAAGCCAGGCCACATTAAAGATTATTCCATAAGGGAAACCTGTAGCATACAAGAAGAGCTAATGAGTGAAGGCATAGGTGCTGAAGAGTTCAGAAAATTGAATGAGATTTGGGTGTTGGACATAAAAAAAGTGCTATTCAAACCTTCATACCAAAAAAATAAGAAAATTTTAAAGCAGGATCCTAAAATATTTTAGGTAAATAGCCACATAAAAATTGGGAATATGTAAAAAAAATAAATACCAGGAAAAAAGAGCTTTTACAAAATTCAAGGTTATACACACATCAGTTTTGAAAGCTGAATCTGTATCTCTTCTGCAGTGCCTATCCCCATATTATAAAAACCTTTCACCCTTTGATCCCACAGATGGCAGCCCTTGGACAGAGCTCCCATCCACTTCCAGAGATGATGCTGGGGCACACCTTTGCTCTCAGCTTGCCCCAGCTGTCCTTAACAAAGTGTGTTAATGTGTCCTTCTCCAGCAGCCCAATGGAACCAGGGCAGCCAGGAGAGGTGCAGAGCTCCACCCAGCCGTGAGCTCAGGTGGGACTGACTGGAGCCACCCACATTCCCTTTTAAGTCTTTTCTCATCTTTGATCTGTTGCTGCCTTCTGGCTTTGCTATGTAATAAAGATCCTACTGTTTTTAAATATTACAGGTTTCTGCTGCTCTTTCAACACTGCCCTGGAATTACTGAACTGAAGTACCACAGTAGCAATTTACACAAATGGGGGAAGAGCAAGTTATACTCCCCATTTTCTTTCATTTTCACTCATTGTTCAATAATTCATATATACTCAAGATTTCAAATTACTTTCAAGTTCTATGACTAATAGGGTGTGGAGCTGTAATTTACTTACATGAATGTTTCATGATTTCCTTTCCAGTGAATTTGGAGAAGGTATCACAAAACCTCAATTCTTTAGCATTGTGAAAGGGATGCAGTGACTGAGCTGAAATTTGACTCAAATTTAACATGTAAATTCTGTCCATCTGCAAAAGGGAAGAGATTACATTGTAGTTTCACTTTACCATTACCTTCCATTTACCAGGAGTGCTTCAGATGCATTTGGAGAAGGTCCCAGTGCAAAGAAGAGAAAAGTAGGGCACGTGAAACATCAATTATTAAAATATAATATTCATTGCAATGGATGTAGTCACTAGGAATGGCTAATGTGCTCAGAGACACATGTTGGTCTTGATTTACAGATATTAACTGATGTAGTGATATTTAGACAGAATAAGTACTGGATATATAAGGAGTGGTATTGAAAAAGCACCCACTTAGACTCAATAAAAAAAGAAAAAGAAATGTTATGTATTAATATTTTATTCTCTACCATTAGGGCCGTAATGTCGAAAACCATCCCTTAGGTTTTATCAAAAAAAGCCCTATCATTTTTATATGATAGCACCTGAAAAATTTACAAACTTTTGACTGTTTTGTTTCCCTCTTATTCCCTGCTCACTCCTAAGGCTGCCCTTCCCCTGCTTCCAAAGGCACCAGGGCTCTTGCTCTCTCAGAAAGACCCTCTGAAACTCTTTGCTGACTTCTGCCTACCCACAGCAACACCAGCCCAGCTCTCTCTCTGGGCCAGAGCACCTTATAACTCTTGCCAAAGGGCTGAGCTCCTGTTAAGTGCATCTGCAAACCTCTACCTGCACACTCAGTTTGCACCCTGCAAACCTCTACCTGCACACCCACAGTTTACACCCTGCAAACCTCTACCTGCACACCCACAGTTTACACCCTGCAAACCTCTACCTGCACACTCACAGTTTACACCCTGCAAACCTCTACCTGCACACTCACAGTTTACACCCTGCAAACCTCTACCTGCACACTCACAGTTTACTCCCTGCAAACCTCCACCTGCACACTCACAGTTTACACCCTGCAAACCTCTACCTGCACACCCACAGTTCACACCCATCCTTCTCCAGCCAATGCAAAAGCTCCCTGGTTGCCCAAGCCCTTCCCCTCGGTCAAAATGCCCTGGATGGCAGCAGCCCAGGCAGCGCCTTTTCTCCAGGAGCTCCATGAGAACCAGCCACAACAAGTCAGCCTGTGAATGGCAGTTCCCCAGAACTGTTGCAATGAAAGGCAAATCTGGAGACCTGGGATGTACAGCCCAGTTCCCAGGAGAGATTGCCTAACGAAGGGAGGGGATTGTCAGTGTCGTTTCTAAGAACAGGTTGGACAAAAAAGCAACAGAACTGGCAGAGCCAGAGAGAAATAAGCCTGCCTTTGGGCAGGGGCAGGCTTTCAAAGACGTGGTGCATTCTCCTCTGCTTTCTATCATCTGCCTAGGTACACTGATTTTTGGCTTATTTCTTAAGCCTCCTCTTTGTGCCCACACTAATTTGGATGATGAACCAGCAGAGAGGTGCTGGAACAGGAATCAGGATGAGCAGGGCATGTTTTCTCCTTCAGTGCTGCCTCTCTGTTTGACCTTGAGCTCCTCACATCCTGCTGTGTTCGCCAAGACCGTGCATCTACAAATAAAGCTCCTGGTAATTCATCTGCGTCACAGGGCTACGGTTTTGGATCATAATCAGTGTGGAAAGAAATCTCTTTTTTTTTTCTTCTTCTTCTTTCTAAAAGCTTAATCACATGAAGCAAGAAGAAAATAAATTCTAACTTTGTGAAGAGTTATTACAGCAGGATTTGAGGAACAGTCATAGAAATGTATGCTTACACTGGGTAAAATCAAACTGCTTTGTAGTGCTTCTCATATTTTGTAATGGACACACCAATACATTGTCCCATATGTTTTACTTGTGTTGAAGTAACCTCCAAAAAACATTCCTGAAATTGTGGGAAGACTCACAGGAAGTAGTGAACAATCACCATTTCAATTACATTCACCTGCAGTTGCAGCAAAAATGTCTGAAAAGCAAATTTTCTGAATTGAGGTCCTGGCCTCACTCTCCTGCCCTGTGCTGCTGTCTTTCCCAAGTGAACCTTCATTTTTCCCAAGTGATGCCCAAGTGAGCATAAGTGATTTCAGCACCTCCTTAGTCTGAATTCCTGAATAGAATTCAGGAATTCAGAATATGCAGAGCAAGGAACCTTGATAGTGTAGTAGCATTTTAAAGTGGTTGACTTTTCCCCATATTTCTCATTATAAGGACTAAAATTTCTTTAAAAGCAATACAATCCTCATGGAGAGAAAAATGCTGCCTATCTCTGCAAATTTTTTGAAGAACTAGGAGAAGTAAAGAGAAAAAACCTGATTCCTGTAAATAACTTTCAGTCAGATAAAAATGCAGCTATTGGCAGCCTTGGTAAAAAGCAAGGGTAGCAGTCAGTAATCAGAAATATAAATTCAGCAAACATGTCTGTGTGTACAAGTTGATAAAGAAGAACTGTTGTAGTCTGACTGTAAACAACAAGATTGTAGTCCAGACTGACTTAAGGGCAGAAGTATCTTATTTGGATTACTTTCTTACTGTAGAGCCAAGCACAAGCCTTCCATGCTCACAAAATTCCAGTCTCATCGGCTGAAACACATGTAGCAGACCCACAAGCTTCACAGGGAGAAAATGTGATGGTACATAGTACAGAAAAGTGGATTTGCCCCCAGTATTTTCCTTTATGAATCCTCTCCTAAACAGATTCATCCATGCTGACACCTCATCTTCCTCATCTCCACTGCTGGCCTCCAACTCCTCTTTCCCCTCTCCCAGCTTGGTACTGGAAAATACCTCATTCAGACATTTCAGAAATAGAAAAATAAGGATATTTTGGGGTGGAAAGTGAAAAACACGTAAACGTGCTGCCACAGGAGCTTTGAGTCCCCCAGAGGCCTTCACCCGTTGCCATCCATTCATGCTGAGTGGACCTGTCCCAGGCAATCCCCTAGCAAGCTCCTACCAAAGAGGGATTAAAAAGTCTGTTTATACTGCAATGTCATGTTATAAAGTTGGAACTTGGATTGATTATTTTTGCAGAGCCAGATTATATTGTGTGAAGATATACTAGGATCAACATCCTCTCCCACCTTGTACTGTGTCACTGTTTATTTCCCAAAGAGATATTAAGTGGGAATGAAAATCATGACAAGCAGTGTGACTGCTGTTCACCCCAAAGCCATTATTTAAATAAATTACCTTTTCCCTTGATCAGTAGCTCCAGCATCCAATGTTAGGAAGGCTGAAAGTCAGGGACAGAATTCATTTGTTTTATCAGCTGCATTTGGTCTCTCCAACCACATCAGAATTCATACTGCAAAAAGACATGAGATAAAAGCAAAGGGTGAATGTGGAATAGAGAACTGACACAAGCCTTCTGCTTTTTCAAATGGTATGGAAATCTAAAATCCCTAAAATGTTTGTTTTCATCAAAATTTCAGCAATGTGAAGCTGTTTGGGTTTTACTTGGGTTTCACTCTTCATGAGGCCTAAATGATTGTAGATCCTACTGCTTTTTATGCCTCCTTTATTCTGGTAAAATTAAATGATCCTTTAGTTTAACAAAAGAGAGCATCTTCCTGGAAAGTGCACTGTCATTTGTGTGTTTCTAAAATGGCAGGTGCCAAGCTCTGGTGGGCCCAAAATCAGAGTTGATAAAGAACATGGCAAAGCCCTGAGCACAATGTCATTAAAGTCTTGTCTGTAATTGAATTGTTTTTGTTGCACATTAATCTTCAGACATGCTATTTTAATGTGGAAGGACACAGTCTGTGCCAAACCTTGACAATGGAAAATTTACTAATTGTGGCAAGGGTCTTCTCAAGGAATAAAGTACACAAAAATTATAAAGTTCCTACTTTTCTCCTTGGTTAAGGAAAGAATAACAAGAAAACCTGGGCAGTTTTGATTATTAAACAATTACTTTCCACCTTGCCTTCAGTTAATTTGCAGGTTTAAGAAATCAGCTACTTTCATTTCAAATTTTCTCAGTACACGATTTCTGACATGTAAAATCATCCGGATTTCAAAAATTTCATCTTGTTAAATATTTCAATCAGTGATCTAGGCTCTGCTTTTCTCTCTGTGTCCTGGTGATTATTCTAGCATAATTACTGGACCTTGGTTTTGTTTTGGTATTTATAATGTGTTTGTTATGTGCAAATGGAAGTCCTCCCTGGTTCTTTTTGCATCTCTCTTTCCTTTGGTCCCTCATTCCTACATCAGAAACCTGGAAAAATATCCCTCTGAAATAGGAATAGAGATACAAATCTGATTTAATTCAGTTGTCAAAATTATGGAGTACAATTATATGCCAGAAGATGTGTGATTTTCAGGTAATATCCCTTCCCTGGAATGCTTCTGTCTCATTTAAAACATTAATTTAAAGCCCGAGGGGCCAGCCTATCCTGTACTCAATATACTGGGCTGAAAATTAAATTCTTAACTAACAAGGTGCAACAAATCCTTGCTGCCAGAAAACAATGTATTGCTGATGTCTGCATGTTTTGTAGCTTTAATCCAACAGCATGTTGCTCTGCAGGCAGATACTCCTATTTAAAGGAGGCAGCTCAGGAGGGGATGTATTATTATTAAATATACATAGGAACAAAGAAACATCCTGACTGTGTTTTTTCCAAGCACTTTTGCATAGGTATGACACTGTGATTGATGTTTCTATACCCATGCACTAATAGCCACACAGATTTTCAAATTCACAAGAGCCACTGGAGAACATCCAGCTCCCCTCCATTCACCTGGATGTTGTAAAAGCAGTTGAGTGATGGCTGATCCTGGGCTAGCTCTTCAGCTAAAGCAAGTTTGCTTATTCTTGGTAATGGCATTCTCAGTAACAGCAGGAGGAGTTCTATTAAAAAGTATTTGGCCAAATAGACCAGATTTTCAGCCATGTGTAAATCTCTATTAAAATCTTCTTTTAGAGCATCATCAGTACCTAGTAAAAGGTGTAGACCTACTTCCCACAACTGAAGGAAACACATACCTGCTTTGTATCCACAAGATGTGGGGTTTTCAGTGTTCTCTCATCTTACTGTATTGTCACTGAGCTGAAGAGAGTTTTTAGTGTTTCCTCTGTAAGTAAACTCCCTGGTGAGACTTGAGCCCACTTCTTACACCTTTCATAACAAAGACTTCTCAGTCTATGTATTCTGTTCTTTTCTTTAGCTTTCAAAGAGCAAAGCCTTTTGATAGCAGTTTTCTGGGAAAGTAGGTAAGATTCATTGAGTGACCCACAGTGTGAATGTAGCTCTAGACAATCACATGAAGGAGAAGAGAGACTTTCTTATCCCAAACCACCCTCCTTGGTGTGCTCCTGATGCACACAGGCTCAGCCTTTGCTCCTGCCCTTCTCTTCAGCCACGGTGCATTTTGTGTTTCTGCACCTGGTGGAGCCACCAGCAAGCCCTGATCTGCCCCTGCAGCAGCCACAGGAGGTAGGTGCAGAGGAGGCAGCCTCAGGCAGGCATCTGCAGTTCCTGCAGGCTAGAAAATCCTCCAGGTCATGGTATTGTGGGAATGAGTGCTGCCTGAGTGTACATACAGCTCAAAAGATGAGTAAAATAAACCTTCTTTGATGGACAGTTTTACTCAGCTTCCTTCATCAAAGACTAAAGATACAGCATGAATACATAAGAAAGTTATATCAAAGTAACAAGCTGAAAATAAACTTGCTTTAATGAGATGGATGTAGTTTGATTATGCTCAGTCATCATTTTCTAAACTTGATCTTAATTTCCCTTCATATATCAAGTTCCTACTATATAAAACCATATTTGCTTTCCTGCATTCATCGCTGCTGTCAGCTTTCCAGGTTGCTTTTTAAATTTACTGTAATCCTCCTGTGGGTGAATTGCCCTTCATGCTGGTGTCTTCTGCCAGGAATAATTTTTGTGTCCTGGTGTACTTTACTGAACTGTGTTCTTCCAGAAAGTGACTGATGACCCCAGTAAAACTCAGTAGTTTACGACCAGTAGAAAGTTTCTGTGATAGAGAAATAACTTTAAGGTCCATGGCAGCTTTCGAGGGCTCTAGCAAATACAGTTCAGGAACCAAACAATTTGGGGGGAAGCATACAACACAAATATTGTGTCTCTTGTATCACTGGTACTCCCTGGGTATTTCTGGGAATAATGCCAGCCAAAGGTGGCACACACACTTGCCACGGCTGAGAGCGGAGTGCTGCGTGACTCCAGCTGGGACTGGCTCAAGAGCTGTAGCTCTTGTCAAATACCCTGTGAATAAAAGACCAGCTTGGATCAGTCCAAACACCACTATAAAACTTTGTGTGGGACTGACACTGCTGAAGAAAACTCTGCTTTTCCCTCTATTTTTTGCTGTAAAAGTTTCACGCTCTCGATGACCCTTTGGTGCACAATTCTCACGGTCAAGGAGTGACTGAGAGGCACAGATCCCTCTGGACACTGCTTAGGAGCAGGTTAAACTCCCAAAGCAAGAGTCCCTGGGCCAGAATGACCCACAGTGGCTGTGAGATTCATGTCCATCAGCCAATTCACAGTGTGTGCCTCAGTGATGGCAAACTGTGTGAAGACCACTGCTCCCAGTGGGTCTGTGTTGATGCAGTGCAGTCTGCTCTCTGGAGAAGAGCCTTCAGCCTGGAATGGGTGGAGCAGGGAAGGGTTTTAATGGAGCAGTGGGATTTACTCCTTCTGATGGGTAGAGATGTTAAAGCACAGGGCAAATGGGGTGATACTGGCTGCAGGAGTCATGAAACCCAGTCCTAGGCCTGCTGGCATGGAAAGGAGGTTTTCTCTGTGGACATAAAGTTCTTGGATACTGCAGAAAACTGCACTGAAAGGATCTGGTATTCAGTCCACTTCAGTCCACTTTTCTGTTGAATCTCTGGCAGTACTCAGACTCTTGCTGGAAGATTCCTATTATTGTGAAATACCCCTGAGACAATAAAAGACATGAAAACTCAGAGGAGCTGGAGAAACACCCTCAGATCTGAGATATCACACAACAGCTCTCATTTTCTAAAGCTAAGTTTATTTTAGGGCATTTTTTGCACTTGAGTGAGGTGCAGATGAAATTTCTACAAATGTTATCTATTGCCTCTGCCACTGATCACTGAGCACAACACTCTTTGTGGTTACAAGTAACTCACAGCATGGAAAAAGCCAACCCATGGCTCATGTGGATTGATGGAAGTAGGCTGATCTCACATGCTGAGGAGCTCTCGTGACTCTGGGCATCCTCCAGCTTTCACATCAGCAGGCAAACAGTCAACACTCATTTCAGAGGCACCTGGAAAGGTGTTTAAAAGTCTTCTTCAAACAACAATAAATTATTTTGTGCTATTGTGGTTTAAGAAGCCTCTGCTTTTTTAAATGTCAGAATATAAAGTGTAATCAGACAATCTCCATATAGAGAGGTGTGATATAAATAGAGCTGTGCCAAAGTGTTGACTCATAAGGCTTTTAAATGGCTTTTATTTACAGCCAGAAGATAAGCTATAGAATAGACATTATTGTGGGAAAACATTCTACAGCACTGTGACTAGCCAAATCTTTCCAAGCATCTCGTGCTCCAATCTCTATTAGCACAGAATGATCTTGTCCCTGAATCAGGAGCCTACAGAGAAAAAAAGAGAAACAACAGTGTAAAGCTTTAAACAACAATGCAAAGCTTCTTGGAAGTGCTGGAATATCAGTACAGTGCAGTTATTTTGATATACAATGCACAGTGTGCTATAATGAACAAGCTGTCTTACTGTTTATCTCACAGCCTCCCTACAATAATGGTTTCTTGGTAAGATACATCTTCATAATCTTTATTATATCTGTTTTCTTATGAAGAATTTTCCTCTTTCCCATTCAGCTGTTCCTGGCAGTTCTCCTTTAGGTATATGCACACAATGTCAGATAAAAGAGCTCTGTGAGAAGATTTTGTAACTGAAAATCAATGTATTGCACCTCGTCCTTCAGCTGCCCAGCTGTGCAGATGGTTCCACCTCAAATAATGGCTCATTCCACAGCCAAAATCTATTTTCCCTTTTCTTCTCCAGTACTGTTCTGTCTCTACTTTTTAGGCACTGCATATCTTTTCTGAGTTCTGCCCTGGAGGAGCATGGCTTTCCAACCCCGAGACCGCAGAGCAGAAGGGCTTTCTTATCCTGTTTCACTGCTTCCCCTTTTGTTGTGTTCCTTACTAAGTAAACAAAACACTTTCAAAAGATGATGGTAGGAACTCAAATCCATAAAGCTGGGAGTCAACAGTCTTTTTAATTGAACATTTTTAATGGAACGTTGTGGTATCTCTCCTCCCTCCCCCCATTAACCTTCCCCTCCTCCTTAGGCAATACATTACCTGTTCTTTTATTTTTTTCCTCCAGTAAGTGATAATCACCTTCTTATCTTATCTAGCATCCCCCATGCTGTTCCTGAGGCTGAAGCTGCCCAGCCACTCTCAGTTGTCTTAAATGATTTACACATCTAATTAAACACAAAGAAGCTAGGATTTCACTCTGGAGCTCAGGGCTTCAATTTTACACCCAAAGAAGGACTTGTGTTCCTGAAAGCTTATCTGCTCCTTTCAAATACAGAAATTGTTCTCATAAAAGATTATTCCCCAGCCTTGTCATGCTGTATGTTTACAGTGGTGACAGGATGTGGAGGACAGAGATGAGAGCCAGAAGAAGGGTCCAGAGGAAGGAAAATGTAAGTGAGGTCTCTGAGGGGATGCTGTCCCACAGTGGCAATGTTTTTACTCACACTTTGATTATCTGGCAGGAATTAACACTGGTTGAATTACTCATCTACTCTGTGTGGGGTCATAAAATGTCAAAAGTGAAGAATAATAAGTAAGTACCTCGGTCCAGGAGTTCTTCACAGGTTTTTGTCTGATGGTAGAAAAGCTTTAAGAACTTCCAAGTTTATGAACTTTCACCAGTAGAAAAATGTATATTTTTACAATACTGACATCAGAATTCCTTTTGTAAGTGACTCAACTTCCCTGTCTGAAGTTTCAGTGAGATAAAGAAAATTGTTCTCTGTAAATGGCTCTTTGGCATGCATAAAGGACTTCTGTTTTCTTTTCCCTTTGATAAGAAAATGTCCATCATAGAATTAGATAAACTTATGAAGATTAGTATTATTTATGAATAGGTGAAAACCAACGATAGCAAACTAAGATCCTTCAAATTTTTTTTTAGTTTAAAAATTTAAAAGTTAGCTTTTCAGCCAACATGTCCATTGATAGAACTGTACAATTTCCTTTTAAAAGGCTGAATCTCTATGGCAGTCATTCACTTTATTTGGGATGTGCTGCAACAAGAATCTGGTTCATATTTGCTGAATAAAACAGTGGACTTTATGACTATATGGAATTCTACCTAAAAATTTTTCAAAACAGAAACCACAAAAAGACATGAACCAAAACCCAAATCCAAAACAAAACAATAAGGCCTCTCCCCTCAAACACATGAAAAAGAACCAAGAAAAAACAAAAACAAATACAAAGCTTTTAAAAGCACATTTTGGAAAATTAGGTACAGAAACAGCTATTTGAAAATCACTATTTTTTGATTTTTAAAATCCTTGCAAGAGATTTACAGAGTCTTTTGACAGGGAAGAAAATGGAGTGGAAGGTACATAAAAGATTAATGATATAACCAGCAAACCTTTGCTCATTAAAATACAAACTTTTAGGCACAGTAAAGTTCAGTGTCAAAACTGGCTGTAGGCAAAGGGGCAGCAGGGCAGCCAAAATGTCTGCAACCCACAATAAAAACATCTCCAGTTAAGAACAGAGGAATTGTGCATTTTGAGGAAGGACTGATGGGTGCATCAGAAAAAATATTGTTTACTTCTCTCCTTGGAGCTAATGGCAAAACTGGCACCAGCAAATAAATAATAAATCATCTCTCAAAACAGAGTGAATCATCTCAGGGCTGGTTCTTCTATTAAGCCCCCACTCCTGCTCAGCACTTTGTATTCAGCAGGAACACCATGATGGCTGAGCAAAGCAGAACAGGGTAATTAAGTTGCCCTTTTCTCTGATAGAAAAGAAAGAGCTCCTTGTTGGAGTTTAAAGTTTCTTATTGCTTCCTTCCAGAGGCTGTGATATCTTCTTAAACAGCCTGGTACAGGTAAAATTAAAGCCCTGGAGATGAGAAGTATCTTTAGTTGTGTGTTTATTGTCAGCCTCTCATTCACCATGTCCTGAGGCCGGCTAGTCAGCTCTGGGTGTCTACTCACCTGCTTCCTCCCTAGGAAATCTCTGCTGCCTCCTGCATCTTTCCAAAAACTACTTCAAAAGTCTTGTTCCTAGTTTTCAAGGTCAGTAATTGGTTAAAGTTCAAATACACTAAAACAAATAGTTTTGATGGTGTGATTTCCCAGAGCCTTGTTTCCTACTGCCCGATGTGCCTCCAAGGGTAGGCTTTTGCCCCTCCCTTCCTTCCAGCATAATCCATCCTCAATACTCCCTCCTTTTAGGTCTCTTTCTCAGTGTGACACCCCCATCCTCCATCCCCACCAAAGTCCCCAGCTCCCCAAACACCAGTGTGGCAAAAGACAGTTTATGCCATGCCCTGGTGTGAGTTCTGCACGTGCCAGACAGTTCAGGGATATGTGGTGATAATTATGGACATCCAAGGGGGCAAACCCCTGCATTGGGTACAGCCCAGAACCCCACCCTGGCTCTCCTCCACCTGCCAGCTGGATGTGCAGGAAGAGAGGATCCTGAGGCTTCTCTCCCTCTCTGTCAACTGCCATGGACAGAGAGCAGTGGCATTTCCATCTGATTCTTCTCCTTCAGTAATTAACCTAGGAGTGAGTCCTGGTTTGAACAGCCTATAGCAGGAATGTGGTGAAATGACCTGTGCAGCAACTGCTCACAATATTGAAATTAAGGTGTCTGTCTACCATTAGTTTCTGGGGTTAATAACCTACTGCAATGTGTGGGGGAGGCACCAGCTTGCAGAGTGACTGGAGATTCTTGTTTAAGATTTCAGACAAAAAGGCTGGTTTGACCTTTTTTGAAAGTGAAAGAATATTATCATGCTGTCAGACAGAAAAAAAATTACTAGAATATTTATTAAAGCCAATGTAGAATATACATAAAAAGAAGATGCAACAAAACCTGAGAAATTTTATTAAATAAACCCAAGGTAGTTTTACCATCATTACAAAAATCAAGGTAGTTTTACCATAATTGCATAAATTAGTGGGTAACTTTTATTTTATAGTCTGTCTTGCAGCCAGTGATCTGCTGTACTGTTCTCCAGTCTTCAGCTCCTCTGCTCACTGCCACACATGACACTTGGTCATTGCAAAAATGCTCAGATAGGTGAGGGACTCCTTTTCCTGATTATGGATTCTTGGCAGCAGTAAAAGGCTCCAGTTTGAGCAAGGCTTGGACATTCAAGTTTTGGGAGAAGTAAAATTAGTAAATTGGTGTCTACTATTTTAGTTTTGGTAAAAAAATACTTCCACAAATAAGTAATTCTTTTGTGCTCATATTTAGATGTAAATACATTTCTGATGTAAAGTTATTTGAAAAATAAGGGTCTACACTGTACTGGCAATAATTCACATGAAAAATATGCTTTTAAATCAGTATGTAGAAATTTAAATCTTCTAAGGCTATTTAATTCAAAATTCCTTGATTTTCTAGATAAAAATAATTTTTAAAACAGCACTTAAGGCTTTCCATCTCTTTCAAGATGTTCTGACGTGTGCTGCATTTTTATATTATTCTAATTTCTTTCTCCTGAGACTCTAGACTTCTGTGTATGAATTAGGCAAATTAAACCTTAGCCTAAATGATAAAAGAATATAGTTCTTTGCAATATCATTGTGAAAAAAAGTCCAAAGATATGATTGTGACTTCTGCTGGCAAACAACATTTGAAGTATCTGAAGAGGAAAATGAACAGGTATTCATCCCTGTTAATTATTTTGGAATATAAAAATCATGAAAAGTTGTGTGTTATTGTATGTTCATTTCTGTATTCAAATTAAACATTTGAAAGCCTTGCTCAGTTTCAAGTTCCTGTGTACTACACAATCCCAGTATAGCTGCTACCTGAAAAAATCCAGAGGGAAGAGTGATGATATAAGATGGTGGGAGTGCATAATCCTGTGAATGCCTCTTTCATTTCCCGGATGAAATATCAGGCTTCACGGATCAGTAAATTATTACCAGGTTTTAATCCATCAAAGCAGCACGAGTTTGAAAGCTGCAGCAGCGTGGGATGGTTGCAGGAGTGGGGATGTTGCAAGGGAGGGGAGTGTCTTGCTCTGCCCTCAGTGCAGTGGCAGCTCCTCCAGGAGCTGGCAGAGTGAGGATGGTGAGGAGAACTGGGGGCTGCTGGGGCTCCTGCCCACCCCAGCACAGGGCAGCAGAGCACAAGGGACACTTGAGCTTTCAAACTCCTTTTCATGGTTGCTGCACTCATTTCAGCCTTGCCAGGCCAGGTGTGAGTGGTGGGCTCTGGACCCCAAAGCACACACAGATCTGTGCAGAAAACCAAAGAGGCAAAGAAGGGCAGCCCCACCTACCAGCTGTGGCTTGAGTGTGTGATGCTGAAAAGGCCCTGCTGTGTACAGCGGGTACTGCACAGCACTTGCTGTCATTTGGAGTGTATTTCTTCATTTTTCCCATTGTTTACCTCATCTTTCAAACTATAAATTCCTTATCTCACTTACTATCTGCCATCAGGTATCTACATAGAGTCTAAGACCACCAGCTCCAAAGATCCTCCTGTTTCAGTATCTCAGTCACCAGCACTCTGACCTGCAGGTGCACACACAGCTGGGCAGCCACTCTGCCTTTCTCTCTTCTCCCACCTCTCCACAGAGATTAAATATTTGTGACCTGTTGAGGCAGTGAAGGATTCCTATATGGAAGTAGTTTAAAATGCAAAGCATGCAGAAAACAAACTGCAAAAATACAAATTAATTTTGGATCCCAGGACACCACCTCGATACAAATTATAGCACAACGTCGTTCTGCAACCTTTTCTGAGGTGGCTTCTTCAACCACCTGTGCTGTGTACAATCATTTATTAACATTTGGTGGAAGTCTGTAGGGTAACATGAAATGAAAAGTCACTCTGGCTGGTATGCACTGATGAGAAAAGCTCGTTTTGAATTTCAAATAAAGCTTGTAGGACTACGGAATACTCATATAAGCAATTCCCACATTAGAGGGCATCTTCCAGGAAAGCAATTAAGATTCCATCTCCTGTCTTTTCACCACTGGAGAATTTGGGTGCTGGCAGCCCTTGCCAGCTCCTTACTTACTCCATTTGCCCTTGCACACCCAGCTCCCAGCCACGAGTGCTGTTTCTCAGCTCCAGCCCTCATTAGTGATACCAACAGTGCTTCGGTGAGAGCAATTACGAAGCAGCCTCTCGAGAGACTTGGCAGTCATTTCCCCTCCTGCTAATATGTCAGGATCTGTGTCACCTACAGTCCCACCAAAAAGCAGTTTAAAAACTTCCCCCTGGCAATGTGTAACCCTGATTCTATCAATCAGCAGGCACCAGGACAGTGACAGGGGGCTGCACAGGCTCGGCAGGACAGCACGACGCAAACCTGCCACGGGCTGGAATCTCTGCTGGATGGGGGCTCCGAGAGTGCCTCTCAGCAGGACAAGCACTGTGCCTGTGTGCTGCTGGGACAAGGCAGAGGCTCTTTGCACAGGTACTTTCTACAGAGCATATTTCTAAAGGTGGTGGTGTCTGTGTCCCTCCCACTCTGTACTTTTTGTGATCACTACGCTCATAAAATTAAAAAAAGCACCACGTTAGTAATGGAAAGTATGAAATAACCCACACCTTATTTTAAAGACTCAACCAGCTGAACTCAAAGCCTCTTATGGAAATAGGAGCAGAGATCCTGCATCATATCTCCAGATGATTTAACAGACCATACTCTTTTCAGGTGAGTGGACAATTCTGAAAAAAGATGTAACGTGCGGTATTGAATAATGATTTACTGGTGACAGAAAGATCTTTGCAAATAAATAAATAAATAGTATGAGTGATGAAAAATACAATTTTGGTTTGCTGAATAAATTTATTCATACCAGTCCTGCTTTCTCTGCATTAGATTTTTAAAAAGATCTCTGGAAATATGCTCAAAAAATTATTTCAGGAAGAAAAAATGTTTAGTTCTGAAATCCTAGGCTATATTACAGATTTATGGGCATACTTGACCACAACACAGTTATTATTTTGAAAGTAAAATTCATCTTCTCCAGCATCTACCCTTCTTGTACTAGCAGGACCTTTCTTTGTCCTTCTCTTCTTTCCTGAACATACCACCAATCATTTTAATGAAGTTGCCAAGGTTTTCCCCTTTCTTTCTCTAAACTTTGCTGTGTGAGTGAGCTCACCCAGGATTAGATTAAGCACCAGAATATGTTTTAGTAAACAGAATTTACTCCCGACCTTCAGCTCCCCATCCACTGTTACAAACCAATCTTTCATTCCCTAAGGCAACACCTGAGGAAGAAGCCTCTGTATGAAAGAGTTACAACTCATTCAGATTCCAAGGGATAAGCTGTCAAAACAATCCATTGAAGGGGGTACATCCAGTAATACTCATGTCTATTCAAACCACATTGAGGTTTTCATTATATTCACTGCTCAAATGTTAGTTTTGAATCTTGTCACTCTTTCAAAAAGTAGAGTTTAGATATTTTAACTAATCACCTGAAAATGTTTTGGCTACACAGAAAATGCAGTGGTAGAGGAACCCATAAATTTAAATAAGAGGCTTTCTGACATGTGGGTCATCCTTTATACCCTCAGCAGAACAAGCAGCTTCCACTGAACTTTGTCTCCTTTTCATTGCAAAGATCATAAAAACGTCTACTTGGCCCATGTTTAACAATGAAGTTTTGGCCTTGTCCCTGTATCTCCACAAAGCTTTGCCCTCTCTTTTAAGCACTACCACAATTAGGACAAATTTTCCAATAAACTGACCTGGAACACATAATAACAACATTTTTGTAAGCCAGAGTAACTGCATTTTGCCTGATTGTGTAGAATCCTAGCAACATTTAGGTTGTAAAAGACTCTTGAGACTGAGTCCAACCATTAACCCTGCACTGCCAAGTCCACCACTATATAAAAGCTATACAAGAGCTTCATAACATCACTCTGTGCTGACCCAAATTAATTCCTGACACAGGACATGATTTTGGTCCTAAATTTAAATGAATCTGCTATCAATTCATATAAAATAATTGAGAAGAAGGAGGACTCTTCCTTTAATTTTTCTCAAAACCCTATGCATTGGGAAATGCACAATACAGAGTGGAGAAATCATCACAGGAAAGCATGCTACATCTTGTAAGTCAGGCCAGAGCTGGATCCCAGGCTTCTGAAACCTCTAGGCAAAAGTAAAGGTGCCAAGAAGACAGAAGCCAGGCCCTGGACAGCTGCAGCCCCTGGTTACCAATATGTTGAGCAGGCTGCCCCATCCCTGGGCCAGGCAATGCTGTCTGTGCCCCAGAGCTCCACAGGACCCCCTGAAACAGAACCAGGGCAGCAGCTCTGGGCCAGGACTGCAGACCCTGAGCCCCTGTAACAGGCCAATGCCAGCACTCTTCACACTCCAGCATCTGTCAGTCAGGGTGGAAATTCTGTTTCCTGCCACATCACTCTCCCTTCTCCTTCTCAAAAAACATTTTTTAATCCTGAAACTTTTATTTATTTATGCAAAAGAAAGCTGATCTCACTGAGCTGTAGAGTTCCTGGGGGCATGTAATGACATCCTGACGGCTGCAACCTGTGAAAGTGCCTATACTTGTTGAATTTTAATCACATGAACTGCCCTGCTGAAGTCAATGAGACCATACTCAAAACATAATTTAACTGCAGCTGTTATTTCAGGGACAGTTCTTTACACCTGTAGAATGCACACTCATTTAAGTGAGAGTATAATTTTTTGTGTGAAGTAGAGCAATGCATCTGGTGTGGCAATGTGCAAAAAACTCACCTTTTAACAGTGAGAATTCTCAGTTGACCTCCAAGTCTGTTTTTTCAATATAATACCAAGCCCCAAATGGGTGTCAGAAAGTTATACCACATTAGGTAGAAGAAAACCAGAAACTAGATAGAAAGAAAACAACCATACTCTTTCTACCATGATTTGCTTTGGAGACCCCACCACCCAGAGAGGTGTACCTGGAGACATTTTCCACACCCAGATGAGTGCAGAGATTATAAATGTTCCTGTAGCCTCTAAAAAAATTACCATATAATTTAGAATAGGTTAGTTTGATCAATGGATAAAACCACCTTTTTCTCTCTGTGTAATGGTATCACTTTTGGAGAGCAAAGAAGTGCTACAGGTGACAAGTACAAGACAGTAGAATGAAGGCATTGGCTCCTCAACTTTTGCATCATTGTGTACTGGCACAATTTGGTACTCTGGAAAAGGTCTGAGAAACACTGAAGCAAGATGCAGTGGTACCTTCTGTTGTCATAGGCCTTTTCCCAGATGTACTCTATGTCATGCAAGTATCTAAGCTAGTTTTTTATCTAAGAGGTTTAGAAATTGATGATTTTAGGCAATTTAAAAATTGGAAGATTAAGGTTACTGTATCTGCTATACAGATATAGTTATTGTTCTATTAACTATCCTCCAAGTTATTTCCAGTTTCATATAATCATTCAACTTTTATGACCCTGATGTCATTGCAGAAGTAACACACTGATATTTTCTAATATGTATTGTTTGTAGCTATATGAAATAAACAGCAGCTAGGTTATTATTTTCCTGTGTTGCTCCTGTTGCTCCTTTCCTTTATGAATTGTTTGTAAACTTCTACAATGACCCCACTGCCAGTTACTCAGTCCCATCCCAAAAACCAGTGCTGGGTTAGTTAAGGGTACTACAGACTCACAAATGTTAGAAACCAGCCAATAAACAGACGTCACCTCTGCCATAGGAATTTCATGCTCTACTAATACATGTTTCACTAAAGCCCCAGGCTAAAACATCTCATCAGAACTGCCAGATTTTGGTGGAATTCTATGTTAATGTCAAACCCCTGCTGTCCTGAGCTCCACTGCTTGAAGACCTTGCCTTCTGCAATCTTTATGCCCATCCTTTGACACTTTTCCTAAAACCTGTCTTTGATGTTATCACATGTGTTTCTCATCTGCTCTTTCACTGGGATTTCCCCCACTTTTATTTTAATTTTGCTCCTGAGTGCAGGAGAATTTCTGAAAATTTCATTTAAAAATATTCCTCGAGATAGTCTAGAGAAAGATGCATGATGAGCACAGGGTGAGACAGTTAAGGAGAAGCACCATGCAGACAGCCTAGACCTTAATGAAAACAAGTATGCTTACACCAGAGGGACACAGATGCATGGCAGAATTCCTGAGCCAGGTTCCTGAGTGTGTTAAGCCTCCATTATGGGGCCCCACCTGTGGGAGAATATTGGGCTACTTGGATTTTGGTCTCACCAAGCACTGTCCTTCATAATATTTTAATTCACCCATTTTCATCTGCTACTACAACCCATCCTTCTCCTGTATTCAGGAAATTAAGCCTCCTGCTTTCACAGAGCAGGTCACTTATGTGTAACTTATACCACCATTATATACCTCACCTATGAATTTGGCAGAGAAAACACCCTGGTTTCCATCCTACTTAATTATGGGTGATACTATATGTCAATTTTTCAGCATATTTGGGGAGAAACTGGAAAATATCCTTAAATATCTGACATCATGATCTGATTGGTATGTCTGCACACTATTTAAAGGTGCATATTGCCCTCATAGAATAAGAATAAATGGAGTCTTGGTGGTCTTATCATCTAGTTAGGCTTCAGCTAAAGAAAAGAGTAATTAACTGTCCAAAGAATGTTATTAATAACTCTGGCCATAATTAGCAAACTGACAGCTCCTTGGACTTGTTACTTTCTTGTGTATACTCACTCAGGATGTCTTTAAAGACATTAATTACCTGCGCTTTTTACCATTTAAAGATCCTCTGTTTTCCACAGGATTATCTCAACCAGCAGACCTAAATTCAAAGAACTATAAAGAATTGAAAATGGAACAGTATGTAAAAGCCCCAACACACTGTGCTGACAGCACTTTGGGACCATTAGCACATCATTATGAAACTCAGCTAAACAAGGAGCCAAATGGAAAGCATCAGCTATTTTTTTGATTGTGGTTCTGTATTTTTGTTGATTTGTTTGTTGCTAAAAAATACTATTTCTGAGGATGAACAAAATACAGAGAGAAACTGTGAAGGTGGAAACAAAATAGTAGCTCAAGGAAGCAAGATGTAATGCATTCTATATAACATGTAAGATATTGTAGTCTGTATGATGTGGACTTCTGAAAGAGTTTTGGGAGTATGAGGAACCACATTAGCCTGGAGAAAAAAGGCTGAGCTTAAGGCCAAATGTAAAATAATCATTTACTGTATGTGCACTTAGTGTAATCAGGCAGCTGCAATCTACCCTTGTATTAGAGCCCAGCCCTATTAGCCATAGGAGCAAACCTAAAAAGGCAAAACTGCATGAGCAGCCCTGCTGCATCCAAGGTGGCTTCTCCTCTTCAACCTGTCTCATCAACAAACTGAGTAAACAGCCAGGAAGAAAAGCCTTTCACCTGAAGGCAGAAATTTAACCCTTGACAGTGGAGACAGAGAGAAGACTGAGTCCCATTGATAACGCCAGAATAAACAGCAAGATTTGTATTCTAAGCCTTCCACAAGCCAAAGCACAGGAGCACAAACTGCTCCCTTAGATTCACTATCAGGGTCTCACAAATTAAAACAAGGATCTCAAGTCCTTTTTCATATCTGCAAAACAGTTGGCTATGGATGAATTGGTTTTGAAGAAAGTTTATGTAGGAGCCCTCTTGTAACCCCCTTCATTTTTATCATATAGCCACTAAACAAAGTGTCTTCTTGGTGTTCCTAGGAAGAGTGTGATCCTTTAAAATTCCCAAACCACAGCTGTTAGCTGTTTGTTTCTTTAATGCAAGTAGTTCTTTATTTCACTGACAGCTAAGCTGAGTGACAGGAGTCTTCCAGAAACACAGAGTCTGGAGAGCTTCTTCCTAGGACCTCTCTTTATGAGAAGATGGTCCAGAATCATACATTGTGCTGACACTCAGGGCAACAATTTGCTCAAAAAGTTCTTTGTCTCATTTAGCTTAGTGAATTTTGGAAATGAATGAAGTCAATGTGTGCAAAGTTCATGGGGCATGTCAGCACAAATCAGCACCTCATGCTCAGTGCTGCAGCAATGGGCTTACATGACTTCCAGAACAGAAATAGTTCCATGTCTGCCCCAACCAAGCATGGACAGGCAGAACAAGGTACTGTTGGCCCACCAGTTCAGAGGTGACCAGGACAGGGAACAAGGCTGTTCAAATGGAGAGACCCTTATGTTGCTATTTGCACTGCAAATTCACATCTTGATTTTCTGCAGAATATCTTTTCCATGCAGGCATACCCTTAGAGTAAAAAACACTCAAGAGGATTTCCAAGCTGGTCAGACATAGTTGAAAACATGTGGCAGAGAAAAGTGTAGATGATTATTTTAATATTGACACAGCCCACAGGCTGCAAGACTGTGTAATTGTCAGTGCTTCTGTTTCAAACTCAGGATAATCCAGTAAAAAAACCCAAACCCAAACAAAACAAAACCCCAAAACAACGGCTATTATATAGTTATTATGGCTGTTTGCTGAAATTTACCTTCTCTGAATATTGTTTTTTTAGAAACCCAGGCAGGAGTGCACTAACCCTGCTCATGCCACACCCCAGGTGAACTTGGCCACAGGACATATTGCAAAACTGCCAAAAGTCCTGACCCAAGGGCAAAGTGTAGTCAGATGACAGGAGAAGTGGTGTGGGAACAGGCTGTGACTCGAGAGCCTTGTCCACACAACACCTGAGCTACACCCAGTGTCATCCTCTGCAGGCTGCTCCCTCCTAGAGCAGACATATTCCCAGGAGAGCTGCAGCAGCTGACATGGAAACCCAAGACCTGAGCAGTCCTGATGCAGCAAAAGTACTTTTGTACTTAGTGAAGACAAACTTCATCTTGAAATAAAACAGGTGTCACCAGCAAGCAACAGGGAGACAGAGAGGGAACACAGCAGGACCAGCTCAAATGTAGCAGTCTATCATGCTGATGTCACCTGGAAACTGAGTTCCCTAAGCACGGGCATCTGGTGTCATTGGAGTCACAACAGGATGTGTAAAGTGGCCTCATGAAGCCATCAAATGTGGCACATATCCTGTAGAGCACCAATGTCCTCCCAGATCCCTGGACATCCCATGGGTTGACCCTCAGGCAGCTCAAATGGTGCACAAGTCTACATCTCAGCAGCTGAACTTAGGGGGCTTCAGGGTGCCCCACACAATTGCTGAGTGATGGTGTTGACCAGACCTCCACCAGCCACGGGCACGGTTCAGGCTCACGGCACCTCCATGGGGACACAGCATTTTGTCCTTTGCTGAACCCCACTGGTACTGTTTGGTGAAAGGGATCCAGCCACAGAGTCAGAGTATATGAACACAAAGCAGGTTATTAAAGATGTATTGATCAGAGGATTTCAAACTCTCCTGATTGGAAGGCTTACTGCAGCACAATGGAGAAGTGGACAAAGATTGAAGGATGGTTTCTCCCCTCAGATAACGTGCCAGGGTTTGAAGATTTAAGGTGAAGCACACAGCTCCTGATCAGAAAGAGCTAGTTTACAGATCTGCCTTGACAACATAATGTACCTTAAGTGGGCCTTGCAGAAATCAGATACTGTTTCTGCTGGTTGCTTTCCAGCAGGGCACTACATGGATAAATAACTCAAAGGAAACATTGTTCAGGAGGAGTGTTCAGTGCCTTCTATTAACCTCAGTTTCTTTGATGCAGCTAAGTGATAGAGTGATTAAAGGCACTTGCAATATTTTGAGATTAAAAAATTCAAATAACAGTTTTCTTTCTTTTACTATTATTCTTTTCCAACCCATATGCTCAGGAGAACTCGGACTTGAAAAAAAACTCATTGTTTTTGCTGGCTGGTGAGAAAGTTGGCATCAGGGCCTATTTAAGGTGTCAGGGTCTCTGTGTGAGTGTCCTCAGTGACCACAGACCAAATGGCCACAAGCTGCTCTACAAACAGTGCAGTAAAGACCACCAACTTAGCATTCTTCTGCTTGCAAGCAAAACAAAATCTCAGTGACTTCTTACAATGAAGGCAAAATTTCCCACAGACTGTTTTTAAACTAGATCTGTTCCCAGGAAGGAATCATCTAATCAACAGGAGTGAAGAAACCACCTGGAGGAGTAACTGGATGGCAGCTGTAGTGAGTGTGGAGTCCCTGGCAGCATCCTGCTCCCAGCAGTCTCAGGGAAGGCCCTGAAGAGGCTCTCCCTCTAGCAGCACACACACATAAACTCTTATCCACTGCCAGCACAAGGGGACAAGCCCTGTCAGGCCATTGGAAACAAGAGGCTGCAGGTCAGTTTCTTGTTACCATCCTGGGCAAAGTCAGGCCAGACCTGGCTGCTCTGGGGGACATGTGGGTGAGGCCAGCAGGGCACAGCCCAAGGGATGCACACCACCAACCTGCCACCCAGGCTGGAGCAGGTCCCATCGACTGCCTGTCAGTAACGGCGATGTCAGGTGCCCTGGTACTTCTATCAATAGGAGCCCATCCAGGAAATCTGGCACCCCACTGAAGTACAAACCAAAGCATGGTAAGAGGAGATGATCAGGAGACTGGGTAGAAAGTCCCATGACTGAATTGAAGAAAAACTGATACACAAACTCCAATGGGTTACCCCTGTAACTGAGCTCTATGTGAGTGGGGTCCTGCCTTGCCCTTAGCCATCAGATATGACTCTCTTCAGAAGCTATGTTAATTACTATTAAAAAAACCCCGACCAAACAAACAAAACCCAATACAATTACAGCAATCTTTTCACTTATCTGTGTATATTTTTCAATAGAGATGCTATCTGTCCTTGGAGGGTTCCTGTTTTAAAAACTGAAATCAGGACACAACTGTTTTGTTTTTTTCTGTGAGAGAGAATGACGATTTTGAAGCATGGGGCTCTTCCTGAGGAGCAGAGTGATGGTGGAGGACTCCAAGTGTCCTGGCACAAGCTGGGTGGTTCGTGCCCCAGCAGGGATAGCAGCCAGCTGTTCCCTGTGGGGGGAGCAGGGAGCATCTGCTGCCCTCCTGGAGCAGCTGAGATACACAGGAGGAGCAGAGCCAGCCAGGGCCCAGCTGGGGAGCCAGCAGCACAGAGGGGAAAGCAAATGCCTCTCATCAGGCCCCAATTAGCACAAACGTGATTAGGGAGGCCACCTCCCCTGCATCCTGCTGAATGCTTGGCCAAAGACAGCAGTGAGGGAGAGTCAGTGGGAAGTGAGAAAGAATGATAACAGAGGGGGAGAGCTGAGAGGCAGAAGGGAGTGGAAAAGATGGACTGCAGGGCTTGTGTGCTCTAAGATAAAATCCCACCATCAAAATGACCACATTATGTCAGTAAATGCATTTCAGCCTTTCCCAGAGCAAAGCTTTAGTCCAATGACTTTGCCAGTAATCTAATACTCCTTACCTCAAGCCACTGAGAGCTCCACTGAGCAACTCAGCCGTGTCTTGCTGGCAAAGAAAGCAAAACCTTGCTGCTGTTTTACTAGAGAACACAGCCCCCAACCATTTCCATGTGCTTTGCTATAATTTCTCGTGTTGAACCACAAAGAACTCCATGCTGTGGGGCCAGGCTTCAAACCCGTGCAGGGCTGTTGGTTAGACCATCAGTACAAAGCAGCACAAATATTGTTCACAGAAATGGCATCCAGCTTCCAACAGAAGGAAAATTCATAATCACACGGAGGAAGAGGTCAGTGCTGGCTTTGGAGGGTAGTGAGCCCCATTAGGATGGTGACAGATGTGGACACAGCCCTCATGTGGTGCCTTCCAAGGGTGAGCTGCAGTAGTGCTGTATTTACACTCACCAGCTAGAAACACAAGATCCTCACTAGGTAACAGCCCTGCCAGCAGAAGGATTTGGAAGTGCCACCATTTAAAATCATGTGTAAAAAGATTTGAGTGTTCATTAAAAACATTGCCTATTATCTCTATTTCTTGTCTAGAAAAGGAGAGATTTTGTGCTTTTTCTTTTTCCTTGCTCTGTAGAGCAGTATGGAGTTGGAAGTTGATTTTACCAGCTGATATCCTTGCTGATTATCTTTTTTCGATCTCTAAAATTCTTTAAAACATAATAAGGCAACTTAGTGACCAATGCATAATTGGTCAGCCTTTTCAAAGAATTATATAGAAGCATAAAAAGCAAAGTTCTGACACTGAAGCTCAGAGATGCAACCTCACACTTTGATGTTGTATCCATTTACATATTCAGGCTTAGGAAAGCCTAGACAGTATTAACAAAAACATAAACCTCTCAAACAAAACAATAGCAAACTAATGTGTGCATATTTTGTCTACAGTAATTTTAAGCTTCTAAAAAGGTTAAATAAATACTAAATTATATTTTGCTAATTCATTCACTTTAAATTATTTTAAAATAAAATATAATTAGTCAAGAGATAAGTTAAGCTGTTCACACTATTTATCTCCTTTCAAAAGCCTTTGTAAAGGTTCATTGAGCGTTGTCTTTGACTAAGGTGACGGGATGCAAGTTATTTTTATTTCTTGAGTGATTGTATCTCTGAGCAAACAAACTTGCCTGATGCTTCAGTGTTCTTATCTCTGACTGAAGCCAGTGAGAACTGGAACTGTTCACAGCTTCACTGATACATAGAAAGCCTTTATTTTTGCATGGAAACCTATGAGGACACAATTATTTTTCACTATTTTAGCCTATCTCTTCACCTCTGCCATGCTCACATAATTTCAGTTGGCTGAAGCAGCAGCCTCAAGAAGGAAGGAAAGAAAAGCCAGGAACATTGTGGTCTGGCAGATGACTTTGGTTTCTTAACAAGTCTGTGCAAGTGTCAAGTGATTCACAAATGGTTCAGCAAATGTTGTCTCTGCTGAAATCAGATAAAGGTCAGTTCCAGGCGCCACACGAAACACATGAAGCCAGAGCTGGGATTGCAGGGGTTCTGGTGGATCCAGGGTCCTGCTCTTTCCCCTGGAGAGATGCCCCCATCCCACAAAACATCTGCAGTGGCTGGGCTTTGCTCTTCCAGCCTCAGATGGGTTTAGCTCAGGACAAGAGATGTGCTAATCCAAGTGCTGCCCCATCTCCCCTCGCCCTGAGCCAGGGCTGACTATGAGAGGTGCTGAGGTCCAGGACCTTGCACAGGGGCTCCAGGAGCCCAAAGGAGACTCACAGCTTGTGTGCCCCTGTGTTCCTGTGCCTGCACACAGCTTTAGTTCACTCTGGGCTGAATGCTCAACACTACAAAACTGGGTGGATCAAATTTGCTCTGTATTTGGGGCTACTGGGGGAACCACACACATGGGGCACAAACCCCCATATTAGAAAACTTAATAATTATGGTGATTTGGAAATATTTTTTCCCTAATAATCCAGAATGCTAATCTGATTTACCAGATTATCTGGTCATTCATTACTTAGTACCAGTCTTAAACCAAAGGAACAAGTTTTCAACTAACTTTTATTCTACAACATACTGCATGACTTGAGTTTGTGTGTTAATCCTTATTTTCTTCCCTTTAATAAAATGTTGGACACAGATCCTGAAGAGGACAACAGAGTAATCAAATACTTTCACAGAATCACAGAATATTCTGAGTTGGAATGGACCCAGAAGGATCATTGAGTCCAACTCTTAAGTGAATGACCCATGCAGGGATTGATTTCAGACTTTGATATTATTAGCACCGTGTTCTAAGTAACTGAGCTAATCTCATGTGAAAGAGAAAAAAAAACACTAATCAGTAAAATATTTTAAAAGTGGGGCTTTTTTTGGAGGGGGAGGGATTTTTTGGCATGTTTAGCAGATGAGGTAATGAAAGCAATTTTCTAGGAGAAATTTAAAATACTATCTGCAGTTACTCTTTAAGAACAAGAAATGAGTTCTATTAGGCCTACATTACAGGCTCCCTCTAAGTTCAGCTGGTATCATAATAATAGAAACTTACTATTCAAAGCCAAACCCCAATAAACTGGAGTTATTTTTCTCTCCAGCAAAGTCTCACTTTCAGTGGGGATAAATAATTTCTTTAGACTGTAAGTAAATAGCATATCAGATTTATTTGTATATCAGCTGATTTTAATATTGCTAGAATTTATTTTATGCCTACAGATGTTGTAGGCAATTTACAGATCAGTTAAATACACAAAGCAGAAGCCTAAAATCTAGAGAGAAAAACTAAATGAATAGATCATACTAAGAATGGAAATTAAATAGATGAAAAAAATATCATATTAACAACTATTAATTTTATTGCCTTGTTTGTCTTGTTCTACCAAATCTTCTCGGTCTTTATGTAATCCTTCCCCACAATGCTATTTTTAGGTCTAGGCCATAACCTGCTGTGGTGTCACAGGTGAGCCTGCTTGCAGAAAGAGTTTGGACTGGACCCCTGGACTAGAAGACCTGAATTCAACAAGAATTTCCCTCTGATCCTACGAGCTGTGCTGGCTCCACTTTTCCCCCGGGAGCCAAAACGTGCCTGTAGGCTACACCTACACTGCCAAATCCCCCAGGATCTGTCCTGGGCTGACCCAGAGCCCACCCCAGAGCCCAAGGTGCACAGGGGCACTGGCAAGTGAAAGCAGACCATGGTACCACGTACCTACCCACACCTCTCCTAGGGCCCACCTACACCCACTCCACACCTCTCTGCTCCAGACCCCTGGGCTACTTCTGAGACAAAATTGCCATCTGTGTGAGTGGGTGAGGGGCCATTTTGTCCAAAACATCTGAAAAGTGAGCATTGTGCTTGTTCAACAGGGTGAACTATCTGTGCTGGAGAGCACAGGTTGTGTGCCTGGGGGTGTAGGGTGAAGGAGACTGAGGGCAGAAGGAACCAGGTCTGGGGGAGCCCTCTCCTTGTATCTCCTTGGAGTGGCTCTGGGGGTGGAATCTCTCTGAGCAGCACCCAGAGGACTTGCCTGTTCTGGAGGCTCCAAAGCCAAGCCAGTGTGGAAAGAAGTGCTCACCTTCCCTCCCTGACCCCTCACACTGATCAGGTCACAACCCATCCCTTAGTTTAGTTTACCACCTCACAACTCAGGATCTAGTAAAGCCCAAATGGCCTTGGCATCTACTTCAGAAATCCAGGAAGCTTTTCCTTTTCAATATTTGTCTGTAAAAGTTATCTTAGAAAGGCTTAAACATACAGGTTAGTTTATAGAGAGGGTGCCATAAATAAGATGTCTGTACCAGCTGTACTTGTAAAAGAGGAAAATAATAAGAAATAGGTAGATGAACACTTAATGAACATTTAATAGGTAAATTCCTAGATGGACACTCAATAGTCATATGGGATGAATGATTAAAATCTCCAACACTTTTCTGATCATTGAATCTACTTTTTCAGCTGGAGTTTAGCATCTTGCTAGCATCTGACTTAAAATTTGCAGGGCAGGGGTGGGGCTGTTCATGGAAGAGGTCTGGACTGTTGTTTCCTAGAAAAACCTGCAAATAAGAATAACTGTGTGATCCTGTCCAGAGCAGCTGCTGCATCAGCATGATAAGATCTTACCAAATCTGTAATTTTGTTTAATGTAGCTGTTGCAACATAAACCTAATGAAGCTTGAATACTGAGGCTTATGTTTGTTTTGTATAGCTTTGGAATTGACATAATTATACAGAACAGCTAAGCTATTTTACTCTCTTTATCCAAGATATTATTTAATCTTCAGAGTCAATCAGATTAGAACAAATCTGTTTTAGCTTTCAAGATAAATTCATGTACATCAAGAATTTGTAGTCAGGTCATCACAAGAGTATAGTGAATGTTTTTCTGTTTGTTATGTGGAGCTCAGGTGATGTTGGGGGGCATTTAGAAGGACTCTGAAATGCAAAGGGCAAGACAAGGCTCGATTTCACCACGTAAACAACTGTGTCAGAGAACCCACTTGCAACACAGATGTTCAGCTTAGTTAAAGCACAGCTCTATAGAGCAACAGAAACTTACTCATCTCCCTAAACCAAAGCTGAAAATTATGGGATAGACTCAGTCGCACTGGGAATTGGCCTATGCACAGAACTGCTGCATGTCATGGTGTACCTCTAGAGAAGGTCAAACAGACAATTAATTACATTCACAGTGAGGATTCAGAATTGAGTCTGTGGGCTCAGATTAACTCTCTGATCTCAAGACTAAACCAGACGTGATTTTACAACATTTACACCATTTAACTCGCTTTTTAGCCAAACAAGATAGTTGGGAATAGCCTATAGCCTGTGCTGATTCCCAAAGCCAGGTTAAGGAGATACAGCCTATCTATCTGCTCTGTACATACAGACAGGGCAGGTGCAGGCTCCCTTTTAAGCTTGGAAGATATTTGCCTTTTATGTCTGAACTGTACAAGAGTCCTTGAGAAAGTGACAGGACAAACCACCACACCTTCAGAGGTATAGTGACTGATGAGTATTAAATGTAAACATTTGTCCTTGGCAGGACAACTCTCTTGATAAATTAGTTCATTTTCCCACCTAAACTCTGAAAGGAGCTCCTGCATCAGCAAACTGAAGGAGACCTGGAAATACTTAGAAAGGGGAAGCAAAAAAGCTGCATTAATACATACAAGCACATTTATCAGTTTTCCTGTATTTGCATATTTCTTATGCCTAAGCAGTAAAAAACCAATAACCCTTTGGAGTCCTTAGACAGCCTGTATTCCAACAGTCTCCTTCAATTATCACATGTCCATCAAGAGCTGAACTGCAAACCCACACCCTCAGGGATCTGGGAAATGTTCTAAGCACTGAAAAATCATAGAAAACCACAAGGTACCTCAGCAATGAAAAGCACTAGCTCCTTCTGTGGAAAGGTAACACACAGACTTCATTTGCCAGTGACTCTGCCTGAGAGACCATGCAAGAGCCCTTCTGGCCCCAAGTTAATACATAGGAAGTACAGATAAAACACTGGTCAGTTCTCCATAGATTTCCCAAGGACAGAGACTGAAATTTGCAATCACTGGATAAGAAGTAATGATGACTGCTAGCTGTATTTTCAGAGAGACTGCAAGAAATCCTTGGGAAAGAAGCATCATGATCTCATCCAATTTGCTGTTAAAACCTTAGACAGAAGATGACAGATTTCACATGTTATACATATCCATGCATTCCAAATTCTGATGCTGTGCTCCTTAGGTGCTATTCCCAGTGTTTTGGTGTTTGACAGGTGGGTTTCTTTAAACATTAGGGGCTATGTCCATCATAGTGTTGGGCAATTTTATTCAGTTATATTTAAAATGATGGGCATTCTCTCAAGGAAAATGTGTCCAAAATTCTACCTTAATTGAAACATTTTGAGTTTAGTGACTCACCACTTGTTATAAAACATTTAATATGCTCTACAGAGTATGGGTAAGACCAGTAGGGAATGGGATTTGCAGCAGTCACTGTTTGAATGGGGCAACACCTGCATAAGCTGGTGGGACTGAAGACTGAAGTCTGAAGACTGCTCTGAGTGTTGTTCAGTTCCTATGCATCACTGGGATTATCAGATATGAATATATCCTGTTGCTTGATTTCTAAACTCAAGTCTGTATCACTGAAAATGAGACTGGGAGAACTTACAAAAGCATGTCAGCAAGAATGGTAGAAGAGATCAAGGTTTTAGATACCATTTTGTGATTTGAGCACACATCTCCAGTGAAAACCTTAAATAACAGTGAAGGTGACACTTTTTCAACCTTCCCTGTTTAAATCTTTCCACTTTTCAAGAGTAACTAAAAATCCATGCACTTCCTAGGTGCATGCACACTAGGTTATAGAATTAATATCTTCTGTCCATTACCTTCAGTAAATTTCTAATTAGACAAGCAAAATATAAGTGTTTTCAGGAACAGAATCTGAGTGACCTACTGAACTACAGACCCACCTCATAACTACTGTGTTGGGAAGCAAGAAATCCAGTTTTGAAAGTTTGCTCCCCATCTGGGAGGGGAGGATTGTCTGTCACACTTGCCAGGTGAGTACCTCAACTACCCTGATAGGAATTATATGTAACAGACAACAGGCTCTGTTGTTTCTCTGTCTCTCTGTTCTTCTCTGTCACAAGTTCAATAATCAGTGACCTTTCATATGCTTCCTAAGCTGCCTGTGTGTGAATACACAGTGGAATTCATGGGACCTAAGTGTGCACTGCATCTCCCACCTGCTTAGGCCCACAGAGAGACAGCTCCTGCCTCAGCACAGCAACAGCAAAAACTTTGCCCTGACTGTTTTAGGCATCTGCCAGGCAAGCAGGCAGCAGAGAGGTGACACACAGATGCTGGAAATTCCCTAAAAGAACAGGGATGGCTTTAAACCCTTTATGGGTTTTATCTTTAGATTAGGTGAAAGGGCTTTTCTATGACCAAAGCTAACTATACATGAGACTAGGCTGGCAGGGCCTTTACAGAGGTTTGATAATTGCAGCAATGTTGCCTATAAAATTCATGAAGCATTTAAGTGCCCTGACCCATCCCCGTGCTGGGTGAGGGGGCTGTGTATGAGCTTGGTGGGTTGGTAAAGGGTGTTGCAACCACTGAGAGGCAGTTTTACAACTGCAGGCTATGGCTGGGCCCGTGGGGAACACTGTGGGAACATTTTCCTAACTTATACATGACAGAAGCAACAGTAATAAACTTTTATTTAGTTCGAAGTTTATTTTAACACATGTAAGACACATTTGTTTATGAAGTATCTCAATTAAAAATTCAAGTAATCCCTTTCAGGATCAAACAGAGCTGTTCTGGGAGTTAACTTACTTTTCCTTTACAGCATCATAGCTGTATTTTACTGTGAAAACTCTGGTTCTTCCCCTCCTTTCCAAATTACTCAGTTAATTTGATCAGACAGCATGGCAAACATATCAGCCTTTTAATATCAAAATATTCAATCTCAGTATTTTAACATATACTTAAATATGTTAGGTACCAATTGGGTTGGATTTTTTTTATTTTTACGTTTTAGGCATGTGAGAGGTGTATGAAAAAAGGAATTAGTGTAGGCTCAGATGTACTGCAGGGAGAAGAAGGCATAAAAAGGGAAAGAAGCATGCCATGCCTTGCACCTTCCCCTCTGTCGCTGCCTGCTGTAATGCATGTTGCATTTGTTCTCCCTTTCATCTCCTTCCTTCACTGTGATAGTCCATCACTTTTCTTCTGCTCTTTGTTCTAATAAGGCTTCCCATATGTTGCCATGAATCACTGTGATGTAAATTACACAGTCCCATTGAGATCCATGATGGTTGTTCAACCTGGAAAATGGTACACCTGGGGTTTCCAAAGTTCTACTAAAAAATGAAGCCCACTAACAACAACTGTGAGCAAGCTGGACTGATTTAGGAGGAAGGTGTTTTATGATTAAGATGCCAAGCTGTTTAATGAAGTAAAAACCCCAAAATCACAAGGGTGGAAAAGGATGCTAAGCAATTTGGCAGTGCTGAGAGAGGCTAAAAGAAGACATACAAGTGAGGTGGGTCTGCCTCTGCTATACAGTGCTCAAGCTCAGAGTCTTAAAATTCTTCCTGAAGATGTACAGGCAGGCCTATATCTTCTATTGTGTGAATCTGAGAGAACTGGGACAGTCACTGATTTCATGTTGAAAGGTCTAAAATTTCCCCACTGGAGAAAGCTGTTTGGAAATTGTTCATTTCTGTGTTGTGGCTGCTTTGCAACCCCCCAGCGCAGCAAACAGGACACTCAGAGGCACCACTCAGTGTCACAGCAGAAGTGAACCACCCTCTGATGTGGGCTGCAACACCTGCACTCAGCACTGAGAGCTGCCAGGGGGTACAAACCTCAGTCCTGGGACAGTTGTTCTGATGGTCTCCAGGATGGGAGTGTCCTACTTCTGTTAGGGCTTGAGCTGCCCTTTCTCCTTCCTCCTTGCCTTTACCTCCCACTGCCACCACCTCATTTTTGCCCTTTGACCACTGTAAATCAGAGTGTCACTGACACTGGCAATGGGCTGGGAGCAGTGACAGCAATGAGCTAAGCTTTGCACACATTGTACTGCTTGCTTGCAGTGCCATTGCACCAGTTTCTGGCTTTCCTCTGGCTCAGATTCTAGCTGTGCTCTGAAAACATCTCATTAATAAAAACACAGTGAGAAGTGGTTTTTTTTCTCACCCCACATAAATTCAACTGCTTTGTGCTTTGTGACAACTTGAAAGGCCAGCTGACTCAAAGGTGTTTTGCAGAACTCTCCTTCTGTGGGAAAACTCTTTGTGTCAGCTCAGGCTTAGTGTGTGCAGGACTTGCCTCTCTTACCTTTGTCTGATGTACTGGTGCTAGAGGGACACTGATGGCAGCTGACAGGCTGGGGGGTGGGTGCTGCTGCACCCATTTTTATTTCCATTTTATTGTCTGCAAGCCTGTTCTGGGACAGGGGCAAAGGTTTGCTTGGGACTCTCATAAAACACTCTCTTCCGCTCCGCTTTCCAGAAAGAAGAAATGCAACGGCTCCCTCTTCTTTGAACACTGTCAGAGTATACCCACAAATAGAAGAGCTAATTCCAAGAAATACAGAGATAAGTATTTCAAATCAGAGAATCATATTTTAAACTGAAATGCATCTAGGTTTTAAGATGTGTGACCTAAATATATTTAAAATATCACAGAACTGTGCAGCTGCTATATTGATGTGCCTTAATAAATGGAGACATGGTTATAAAATTTTGTTGCTCGCAAGAAGAATCTTCTTCCCCTTAAATGTTGTTGTCATCACCCAGGATTCTCAGGGAAAAGTACCTCACACACCTGGAAAGTCAGCTGGAAATTGCTGTTGCAAGTTTTCATGAGAAATTTCCTGTGACATGCACTTCGTGGAAAATCAAAACTTACATCTACCTTTGTCAGTGAGATGAGGATGAAATTGGCTGAAAAATGAAAATATTCCATCAAAAGTCTTTCAGGCATGCATTTAAAGCCAAGGACATTTTAAGAAAAAGGAAAATATCTCAATTTTTAAAAATGTTTTAAACTCTTTTTTTCATTAAAATCAAAGTTTTAGAATTGGTTTTGTATATCAACTCTAAACACAAAGCTATTGTCCAGTGAGAAAAACTATATAATATTGCAAGGAGTGAATGAACTGCTTTGATAAAGAAATTTATTGTAGTTGCTTAATAAGACCTCTCTTACTGGTACTTGTGTGTGTTCCTTTATCTTATTATTTCAAATGAATGCAAACAAATTATTTTTTCTGTAAGTTCTTAAAGCTTCTACAAGACATTAGAATTTGGAACAAACACAAATTAAAATGCATGGAGAAATGTGAATATGTGTTATTACATTATTCAGTGCCATAGAACTCCAAGGAAAATATTGAAGGAAAAAAATAAGGCAGATTAGTCAATATGGAAATGAAACCTTAATATCTCATTATTAAGTTCACTACATCAGTTTATTGCTCAGATTAATTGTCAAAAGACATCACCCTTCTCTATGTGCCCAGCATCCCATGAGCATTTAAAATGTGTAACAATATTAACTATACTCTTACACATCTGTGTATGAACTGCTTTAACAGGAAAGAGTTCCCTAGTAATTAACTGTGCTTAAACTTGTATTATTGTCTCTCTGTTTTCGAGAATGTTGATTTTTAGGTAAGTTGTTATGTGAACCAGCTCTACTTGTATACCTGTAAAAGAAAAGATGCTCTTTCTCAAAAAACTGCACACATTCTACGTATCAACAAGAATTTCACCCTAAGTGGTCTCAAGGTATGTCCAGAAGATTCAGTCCTGGTTCAGGCAAGCACCATGTCTGGGACCCTTGCTGTGAACGGGCACTCATATGTGTGATGGGTTTCCAGAGTTCAGACCTGCATGGCTAGAAACAACGAGGGTGTAAAATTAAGGGGGAAACCAGCAGCAGAACCATGTCAGCAAGAGAATATTCCTGGTTTGTGTTTTTTTCTAAGGTCTTCACTGAAGAGCTAGCCCAGGGCTGCTATAACCTTTCTCTTGTCACAGTGAGAACCTTGCTAGTAGTGAAGTGGTGCACCCTGAAACTTCGTAACCAGGACAGGGAGCTCATCTCTTCCTTTCTAAACTTGTTAGCTACAATTTAGTGATTGGAAAGATGAAGTATGAACCAATCGCCACAAAAACATTCTAGTATTCCTCCAGAAGAATTAGACAAAATAACCCAAACCAAACCAGTAAAAAATATGCATGAAAACACTTGCAGATACAAACTGGCTTTTATTTCCTATAGCAGAAGAAAAGTTATCTATAGTTCAGTTATTATGGAGCATCTCACATGAGATCAGGAGTTAAAATTGGGCTGTCCCAGGTGATCACCTATGACTTACAAGACTAACTTTCAGGACTTTACATTACAGCCAGTGGCTTTGCCCTGCCTGTTCAGCCCCAGGTGGGAATTCTGCCGTGTGTTTCTGAAGGGCAAAGATTTGCGACACGCAACTCACACTAACGCCGTCCCACTGCACTTTACACTTCGTGCGTGCACAGCCGCAGCACAGCCGCGGGCCAGGGACGGACGTGTCCCTGCTGCTCCGCTGCCCGGCAAGGGCAGGATGCTGCTGCCGGCACCGCTGGGGGCACGGCTGGGGCACAGCTGGGGGCACACCTGGGCACGGCTGGGGCACAGCTGGGAGCACACCTGGGCACGGCTGGGGCACAGCTGGGGGCACACCTGGGCACGGCTGGGGGCACAGCTGGGAGCACACCTGGGCACGGCTGGGGGCACAGCTGGGGGCACACCTGGGCACGGCTGGGGGCACAGCTGGGAGCACACCTGGGCACGGCTGGGGGCACATCTGTGCTGCCCGCCCGGCGTGCCCGGACCCTGCTCTGCCGGTGTGCGCCGGGAGGCCGTCCCGTCCTATCCCGATCATTCCAAGGCTTCCCGCTGGAGCCCGGTACGGCCGGGCAGGGAAACCC
>VZRX01010294.1:560405-576443 GCA_013398075.1 Notiomystis cincta
CTGAAATTGCTATGCCAGCTGAACTCTCCCGGGCCGTGGGAATGCACGCCATCTCCGACCTCCACTCCTCCCTCCCCCTGCGGCTCCTCAACAAGGGGCCCGAGTACCTCCGCAGGCAGCTGGAGGCCGGCAAGCCGGGCAGGAAAAGTGCCGTGGAGAGACTGGCGGCCGACAAGGCCAAGTACGTAAAGAGCCAGCAGGTGATCAGCACCAGGCAGGATCCCGTCATCGCGCTGAGCTCAGCCTCGGAGAGCAGCAGCGAGACCTGTTCCGTGGAGAGCAGAGCGGCGAGCGCCGACCTGGGCAGAGGGACGGGCGCGAAGCCCCTGGAGCGGGGCGAGGCGGGGAGCTCCTGCCGAGCCCCGCTGCAGCACGGCCCCCCCATCGCCAGGCGCAGCACCAGGAGGCAGATGCGGCCGGATTCCCTGGTGATCTACCGTCAGAAATGTGAGCTTGGGAGAGGTCAAAGCCAGGACGGCTCACGGGGGAACTTGGTGAGGAGGATCTTCCATGGGTCCATAAAGGAGAAGCAGCTGCCTTCCCCTGAGTTGCCCCGAGTCATGGAGGACGTCGCAGGCACCGAGAGCAATGAGCCTCTCTCAGCAGAAGACGGTGACCACGAGCCAAGCGAGCATGGAGCGGGGCAGGCTGCCCCTGTGGGCGCTGAAGGGGCAGGGGTGTGTACAAAAGAGCAGGAGAGACCCTCAAAACTGACTGCGCTTCCTGAAGAGGTCAAGGAGGTGAAGAGGAGAGGTCTCCACCGCTCCCAGTCGGACATCAGCTCTCGCTACTCCAAGTCCTTCGCTGAGTTTGAAACATTTTTCAAGTACTGTGGCCTGGAGCAGGAGGTCATTGAGGATCTTGGGAGAGAGAACTTCTCCGTGGTGTCTGACAACGTCTCCTTCAAGATCCGCAGCCTCAGCGTGGCAACCTCGGAGAGCGAGTTCACGAGGCACAGCGGGGACGAGGGGCTGCTGGAGGACGAGCTCACGGAGCAGGTCCCCAGCAGCACCTCCGTCATTGAGCGCAACGCTCGCATAATCAAGTGGTTGTACACGTGTAAGAAAGCCAAGGAGACCAAGGTGATCCAGGAACTGGCGTGATGGCTTCATTCAGCATGCACTGGAGCCAGGTGAACTCAAGGTGTGTGCAAAGCCTCACCCTGGCAATTTGTGTTTCTCTTTCCCTTTTAGAGAGCAGTTAACTTTTCATGGTTTATATAAGTCTTTCCAGGAAGGGCTGAAGGAAAATGTGTTTTGTTTGCCGCATGTTCCAAGTGTGGCTTTTTTGCAAAGCAGAAATCTGTGTTATTACAAAAACCAAAATACAAACAAGTAAATGCTGTAACTTGCCAGGTTTACATCAGACCCCCCCCAGGAAATTAAAGAGTCAGTCTTTGTTAGGGATGCCTGCACTTTGCAGATTCCTGCTTTGCAAATAGCTTATTTCTTCTAAGTTCTGCTGTATTAAATGCTAGGAAAAACCTTAGAGAAGTATTTAATCCTTAGATACAGTTATTTGGATAACAGACTGAACAGTCTACTGCTAATTAGGAGTACACTGTATTTATACTGTACTGCTGAAACTACTCCTTATCAGGAGTGCACCGTGTTTATTACTACACTGCTACAGTGTCCCCCTCTTTGCTTTCCTTCACTCTCTCTCCTTTGCCTTACACATAGACACCCCTAAATATCAGGAAAGCAAAACTGATTCAGTGCCCCTGCAAGCAATCTTATTTCCACCTGGCTTTCTGTTGGGACCATAAAAGTTTGTTTGTTCCAGGTGACCTCATAGCATTTCACAGACTTTGGGTTTTCCTCTGCAGTGAGTTTGGCTGTGTGGTTTGGTGCTGGTAGTTGGGAATGGGTTGTGAGGTTTGCCTTGGTCAGAGTGGTACTCCACTGCTTTAAGCTAAAGATAATTAGCACAAAAGTGTGGCTCTAGGTGTAGAAATCAACTACTTCACAGACAGAAGCAGAACAAATCTAAGTAAAAGTCCTGGGTTTAATTAAAAGCAGTGTTTATTTTGCGTGTGATCTCCTGAAAAGGAACTAAATTCATGGAGACTGTGGTGTGGATAATCTATGAGACAAGAGTTTTTCTCCTTCCAGTACATAAAGCCCCTAGGATAACTACCACAGCTTACAGTGAGGTATTTAAAAATTGCATGAGTAGGTCTTGATATGAAGGATTACATGTATATTTTCTGACAGTTCGTAATTGGTGCGTGAGAAGAACATCATTTGGTGTAGATACAGCTGTTGATAGAGCATGTGGGCCTTGTGAATGTGGAGAATTGTAGTGCTTGAGCCTCATTCCTATGTGGATGTGAGGCTGAGACTAAATTCCTTTAATCCATATAAGGCAAAAATCCATTTGCTTGAAACTGGTTTTAATGATATGAAATTCAGGTGACTTTTAGAATTAGAATTTTTCTCAAAAGCCTAGTTTCTTCCTGTAAGAGGAGGAAGACAGGGAGAGAGCCATTTCACACAAACTTTTCAAGGCTGTGTTGATAAGAATGTTCTCAGGTATCCGGCTGACAACTTAAAAGAAGTGTTGTTATGTAATAAATCCTTTCCCAAATAACCTTAGAGAGAAGAAAGGGCTCTCCTGAACTAATCATTTCTCCTTGCTCATCCCTCTGTGATAAAAGGCCAGGGAGATACACAAAGCAAACTGAGGAAGGTGGTGGTTTTGTGAAGCTCCTTGCAGCTGCCAGCCTTGCTGAACACGAGGATGGGAGGCAGATTCCAGCAAGCATGAACCACACAAGAAAAAGGACAAAATAAAAACCTGTTTGCTCCTGAATGCCCCTGATCGGGGCAGGGTCCAGGTTGTCACCACAGAGCTGGCTCCAGAGGGAGCAGCTGGCCCTTTCCCCATCCATTTGCAGGGTGCTGGCATGTCAGTGCTGCAGCTGAGGCAGGAGATGCTGGTGAGCACCCTGGGAAACAGGCAGTCTGCAGAGGAGGTGCTGCACCAGGGCAAAGCCAAGGGCAGGAGGGTGGGAAGTACCAGGAGCAGAACCAGTGTAACCTCACTTGGGCTTGGGAATGGCTTTTTGTTTCTACCATACAGGATGGTAATACACAGCCTAAGAAGGTGTGAAAAGATCTGCATGAAGTAAACAGCAAGTTTATTCAAGTGGCTCTATGTTCATTCTGCAGTAACTTTAATACCTAAAACAAGGGAGCACTTTACACTGGTAGCAATTTCCTTTGGCATCAAAATTTTTGACAGCCTAGGAAAGACTGTTCAGAGGATCATTATTTATAAACCTAATTTTAAGAATACTAGGGCTGACTCTCAACAGCTGGATCTCAGCTGTAGGGTCATTTCTGAAAACTGAGAACATGCTTATCATTTAGGCCACAGAAGTGGGAAGTTCAGAAAGGTCAGCTAAAAATACCTGTACACAGAACTCGGAATAAAGGACAAAGGTCATCAAAAGTTACCATAAATTAAAGTTTACATTTACTGGACAGAATTTAAGGAGAGAGTTGTTATCACCCCGTGATTGCAGGATGAGTCTTGTAGTTCTGATCTAAATTTTTATTCAGTTTTCCACTTTCTCTACAGCAGCAGGTCAGATATCTCTATGTTTTCACAATATCCAAGTATTTGGCTCTGTTTAGTTTGCTTATTAAAGGGCAGTGGACTGCTGTGCAGTGCTGGGGAACAATGTACTCTTTCTGGTGCTCCCAGGCACATCCTTGGAAGTTCCTTGTTTTATACAGAGGCTTGAAAATTGTTGCACCTTCTTTAGACAATGAGGCAGAAACCTCATTTCTGAAATCCCAACATTCGTTATGTATAAAACACCTTTCAAAAAAGGCAGAGCTTTTATGGGCCAGTGATCATTCCATTCATATTTTATGTTCTCTGTTTAATTTTTCATGAACTCTCTGGGACCTGGTGGAGCACCATGTAAATAAAAGAGCTATTTGAAGGATCAGGTTCTTTAGCTTGTTTCATCAGAGGGATAATTGCAGAGTGTGTGTTGTGAGCTTTAGAAAACTGAGGTCCTTGGCAAGATGGGCATTGCTGTTTCTTGGTGGAAAGCTGCCTGGGTTCACCTCTGCAGTTCACTTCCTCTCACTGTCAGTTCTGTGTGATTCTAAGAAGAGGGTTCACTCTGCATCCTTCTTCCTGAGTTGAATCAAGATTATTCAGCCTTGAGTTTCTCAGCCTTAAATGGATGAGCATTATTCAAGTGGAAATCTCCAGGGAGGGTAATTTACTGTGTTGGCAATACCCATAGGCAGCTGGATAAAAGCTTTAGAGTATCACCTTATGCTTATCTGATGTGATAAGTAACAAATGACACTCTTTTTCTTCTTTCTTCAGAATTGTTGACTTGGAAGTTGAACGAAACCAGACGCAGGAAGAAACTTTTCCCTCATCTGGCTTATGTCTCCTTTGTCCAAGTTTAGTATTTTATTATTACTTCCTACCTTCGCCCCCATCCCCTGGAAACCTCACACTTGTCAAGCCCAAGGGTATCCAAGACTGCAATGAAAAGTGGAGATTTTGAACTGTGCCCCAGTGAGACAGCAGGAAACAAAAACCCCTGGAAAAATGAAGCGTGGCAGCAGCTGCCATCCACAGTAATATTCAGCATCAGCTCACTGCCTCAGGATGTCATTCCAGGCTGTGACAGAAGGTCTGTGTTGTGCACCCATCTCTTTCCAGCAATGAATTTGTCAACAGGCATGGGGAGAGAAAATGGAAATGAAGTGGCAATGACATCTGGTCAGGTGTTCCCTTGCAGACAGACCCCACCTGGATGTTCAAGGGCTCTGCCTTACCAAGGCTGTTTGATCAGAGCCCATCCAGAGATCATTCACTGTCCTTTGCTTGGCTGGTGAGGACTAACTGTGGCAGCCTTATCTGAGATACTTGGCAAACATGTTGTAAGCTAAATCCCTGCCAAACCTCTTTTTCTGAGAGTATGCAAGCCAAATTGGTGTTCCTTGTATCCATCTAGTTTGCTCTTGCTAGTTTGTCACACAGCTCTGTCAGCCATTGGGAAAGAATAGCACAAAGTACTTCCAGGAGCACAGTTCCAAGAAACAGGTATGGAGGGAGGTTTTGCATTGTTTGTGCCTTGCAGAACAGCACAAATTGTTTGCAGTGTGTGCCTGACTGACATTGCAAACGTTGCAAGGTTTGGCAGTTGAGGTGTAACACCTTTAGTTTTAGGCAGTGATTGAGCAGACCTTTTTAGAATAGGGAGCTATGCCAGGCTGTGTAAAGCCACCCTTCCCTGCTGTGGGTGTGCAGGAGGCTGTGCAAGGCAGCATCACTGCCCTGCAAGGCAAGGAGGAGTCTTTAGGGCCACCCTTCCCTGCTGTGGGTCTGCAGGAGGGCTGTGCAAGGCAGCATCACTGCCCTGCAAGGCAAGGAGGAGTGTTAGGGCACAGCCAGGCCAGGGAATGTCCTGATGCACCCAGTGTAGACAACACCTTACTCAGTGTCACCAGTAAAATGCTTCATTTGGGCTGCCTGAGCTAAATGTGTGTTAAAAGGTGATACTTTGGGTCACTAGTGTAGTGGATGAGGCCTCTGCAATAACTCATGGAATTCTCTGGCTATGCATCAAGCACCCCAATCTGTCATTGCTTGCTAGAATATCAAAGCATTTCTATGTGGACATTACAAACCACAAAACAATGCAAAAAAACCAAAAACAAACCCAAAGCCCCTTTCCCTTTCATTTGCACTGATGCCCACCTATGAAAGCTGCCTGACTGGCAAAATGTTGACTTCAGCTGTTGGTCCTGCACAGGTTAAAAGCTTACTTTGTGTTACCACTGTTGTGGAAGAGTTGTCCTTGAAGAGCTCGTCAACATCAGCTAAATATCATCTGAGTTGCACTTCCATGGGTTTTAACTGTGCTTTTCAGTCCTTGGATGGTTCGTTCTCAATTACAGCAAGTTTGGAAATAAGTTTGGAAATGAAAAAAAATGATTGTTGAACCCACTTTTCAACTGGGAGAAAAAGAAATAGTTTGTGTGAGTTCTTTCAAGCTTAGAGAGAAGGTAGTATATGAGGATATTTTCTTACATAACAAAATCTTCATCTATATTTGTTACATTATTATAAAAGGATGATTCTCAGAAAACTTCAAGATGCTGCTAATATGATAAGATTTATACACTTAAGGTGCAGGTTTTTAAGGAATACAGTCTAGGTTTATTAGTCAGGAACACAATCTGATGTATCTGTTCTGTTCATGCTCCCTTGGCAAGATGCTGTACCACATATATATTTATATATCAGAGGTAAGGAATGCTTTTCTTCAAAAAGATGGATGACTGTAGACAGCTCAGAATTCAGGAAAAGTCTTTTGAGTTACAATCCAGTGCCCTACCACAGGAGAAGAAAATTTGTTTTGATTCCAAGGAAATTTGTGGGTTAATTTTCAAACTCTGTTTGTTTTTTGCTCTGTCAGTTGAGCAGCTTTCAAAAGTTAAGATGAAAGATATATTACTCATGAGTTTTCAGTGTTAGGAAGGGATATGTTTAATTTCCTTGAAAATACTGAACATCAGCCTTTCTGAAAATCAGTGAGGGTTTTGTGGCAGAGGTTAGTGAAATCAGAACTGGACCCATTCTGAATACTTCTTAATCCCACTTTTTGTCTCTGTGGATAGTTCAGTAGGGTTCAGGTAACTTTCCACACTGATGTGGCAAAGTTCTACTGGCTTTGTTCAAACTCTGTAGGAATCCCAAGCACTCCCATTTATTTCAGAAGTGATGTGGACCTGTCTAAGATCGTTGCCTGATAAGCTATATTCCCTTTATTTAATAATACCTTCTGGGGAAGCTAATAATTTACATTTCCTATATATCAGAACAAAAATAGATGACAATCTTTCTTTCTCCATACATTTTGGGAATGGGTAATTCATTGCTTTTTCCAAGAGATGAGACCTTTAGTGTTCATTCCACTCCTGTTACTGTTACATGTAAAGTCTTTTCCTTTCTTCTGCTGGGTCTTTCAGTCATATCCTTCAAAACAAGAAAAACTTGCAAATGTTAGCCACTACTTATATTTTTCTAAAAAAAAAAATTTTGGTTTTGTTTTTGTTTTGTGGGTTTTTTTTGTACTATTTAATTATAAAAGATATCCTTTGAGACAGGTGGAATTTTCCAGCTTTGGCATTAAGCTGTGGGCTGCTGCAGTTTGAACAGAAGTTTTAGCAACAGAGTTGGTTCTCCAGCTGTCTGGGGAGTCTAAAACGGCGGCTGGTGACAAAGGCTAGTCATAAATTGAATTCTTTGTTTGACTAGAGCTATGTAAACAAAATAGTCAAATGGGGTGCAAGTGTGCAGAAGGAATTGCTGTTTACACCCAAGTGTTCCATGGTTCTCCAGTGCTGCGACAAGGGGCAATGTCCGCAGTTGTGGCACAGCAGGGGGAAGGTACAAAGTCTGGGGTTTGTGGCCTGGAAGCAGGTATTTGCAATGAGGTAAGACTGGGATCTTTGCAATATATTGTAAATATTACTGTACAGAAATCTATAAGAAATACAGATTTTTTCTATATGTATATTACTTTTCTAAGAGGTAGAAGTCTACATGTTTTATGAAATTGGCCAAACATTACATCGGTGGGGATTAAGCAGAAACTTTCTTCTGGAGAAGGTTGTCCTGCCATTGCCTCCTGTGAAGTTTCATGCATCTCCTTTTGAATCCTTTGAAGTGGAATACTGAGCAGATCTGTATGGGTGTTTCACCATTGTTATGCTTATATCCCTGTGAAGAAAACTTCGTACTATTGAATGCATACAAATAAAACTACCACTCTGAGACATAATGTTTGTTTTTTAAAGTATACTTTTACTTTGCTGTCTCCATTAAAGTACTGTTATTTTAAAGCTGGAGTCCCATTAAGGAACCAGTTTCTCTGTGAGTGAGGCTGGTGCTTGACTGTGAACATCTGAAAGTGCAATCCGTCCCTGAGCCATGCCCAGACCACTGGCTGAGAGCTCAGGCAGGGAATCTCACAAGGAAGTTGGCACAATAACTGTTAGCTCTTGATATCAATAAATTTGAATTATTTGAAGCTAAGGCTGTTCTACAACATCCTAATATTTTTCATTTCAGAATATGGCTGAAAAGATAGCATTTATTTCTGAAGGGTACCATTTTTTTCCAAATTTAGTATTATATTTGGTCTTGCTCACTGTGAAAAGCTACAATGTGCTGCAGGCAATACCACACTGATCTCAGCCAGTGTCCAAAGTGGGAGGGAGTTTGGAGTTCTGCTTGGAAAATATATTATCTCTAGAATCTTATAAACTGTTGTTCAACTGTTCTTTCCATAGAAAGAATTCAGTATATTATGCTAAATCTCTGTTTGTTTGTTTTGTGAAGAAAGCAGCAGGAGGAATGGTTGCATACAGTGAGGTTTTACCAGAAATCAGTGCACTCCAGTTTCATAGTTACCATTTTGGTATGGTCCAATCTGCTCAGACTCAAGTGTTTCACCTGCAAGCATTTGAAGACAGCTTGAGGTGCTTGCTGTGCAGATTGGGATCTTCCACAAAAACCCAAGAGCAACTTTATTATCATTGACATGTAACGTTCCTCTCACACGTCCTGGGTGACCTATGTCAGTGCAAGGTGGGAAGCAAGTCTGGAAAGGGTGAAATATGTGTGTCCCCCTTTCTAAGGAGGTTAATCTCCCACAGCAAGCCTTTGCTGCCTTAGAGAGACAGAGCCATCCTAGTCTGAGAATGATCTTGGGCCAAAGCACAGCTTAGCATTTAGGAGCATTGCTCTTAAGTAATTTTTCAGATAACACCTTTATCCCATATTTTATGAAGTCCAGTGGATTTCTTCCAGAAATAAGGTTTGGCAAGCTCCTGCTCTCAGGACTGTGGTGCAAGCAACCTTTAAAAGTCCACAGCTCAGCCGTCCACTGTTTTGTTTCTGATTCATCTCTGAGTAGTAAATAGGCATTGGAAAGAAACCAGAAAAAAAGGTCTTTTCAGGTGTATTGTAGATGTTGAGTCATTCTGAACACACAACTGCAGAAGTACTTAGTATCTCCAAGAGCTTTTGCCAAAGAACAGCCTATGTCAACAGCAGGCAAATAAGCAAATACAGGACTTGGCTTTACTCTGCAAAGAGATGCCTTCAGATTTTGAGAACATTTTGTGATTGGGCTGTATTTATCCTGGCTTCATCCCGTGGTACTGAAGGGGACTATGTCAATTCACTTAACTATAGTGTTGTAGAGAGAGATGGTAGATGCCTGGTTCTTGGAAATAAAATGGGCTTAGAAAGGACTACTCAGCTCATTTGCAGGCAATGATATAACAGCAGTCGGTCACGGTCTCCATGACAAAGGTGTTGAGAATTTTGGTCAATTATACTTACCAGTAAAATTTGTAATATAGCAGAAAAACAAAGAGTATCATGGAAAAAAAACCCTCCAGGTCAAAGTCAGCTACATATATCCATCTCCAGGAATCTATTATCTAGGTACTGAAAGAATGTGAAATCCTGTAAAATTAGCTTGCACATTTGTGCTGGATTTGAGTTGCCTCAGCAGTTAGGATTAAAAATATCTAAGAGCTGTGATTGTTGGGTTTCAAAGTTTGCCTCAATCATCAAGAGCTCAACAAGATTACCAGTTTTTTTACATTTTTTTTCATAGGCAGTACCAGGAACCAGAGGGTATCAATCATCAACGGTTTCCCACAAAACCACATGATTATTGGTTGGTTATTGATCGGCATTGGAGCACTGAAGCAGTAAACACCAAGATGTAGAGCCACACACAAAGAGGCAGGCACAGCCAAGCACACACAGGGGAGTGCTGCTCCTATTCCTTCCTTTTGGCCCAACCTCTTCTTGCATCACTGTATTTCTCTTTGGTGACCAGGGATTCTTCCCCATTTCCGCAGTTACTCATCGCTCTGAGCTGCTCCTCTGACGCCCTCTCTGACAGTCCCTTGCTGTGTTTGCTTTGCCAGTGAACTCATTCATGTGCCAGTCATTACACAAGGCACTGTTCTATTTATCTTCATTCTTGTAATCTCCTATTTTCTGAATAATTCCTTCAGTTAGGTTTTACACCCTTCTGCTCAGTCTTTCTGTTTCTGCCCTAAGGAAACTAAGAACTAATCATGCAAGAAGTCAAGAAATGAGTGTGTTGTGTAGTGAAGCAGAAGCTTACAAGATCAAGAGACCAACTCTCTAGTCTTTTTTCATCCATATAGCTCTTCCTGCATAGTTTAGCATATAATTTTTCATTTTTTTTTCATTTTTTTCATTCTATTTGTAACATCATCTTTGGCTTGGCTTATGTTTTAGAGAATAAGTTTTTCAGAGACACTTCGTCCTCAAAGAGCCCTGAGCACAGCTACTGCAAAATCAAATCCCAAATCACAAGACTTTTCATGGTGTAGTATAGTTTAAACCTTCTAGGAATTTCAATGGGGCACTAGGACAGTGAAAGCCAATTGGATAAACTTTGCAGTAGCAGGACTGGAAAAGAAAGACTGAAGTAGTTCTGTGTGGAACCCAGGACAACGAGGTGCCTCTTGATCTTGTTGGAAAGATGCAATTCGTCACTCATTTCTTGGGAATGTGTCCTCACTCATTTATTTCCTGCAGGAAAGTAAATTTAAGAAGAACTTTATCACATGCAAGTGTCAACCAACATCAAACAGAGATGTAGTCTATTGGGTTCATCTGCAAACACAAGCTGAAATGACTCTCCAGGCATCTATCTATTGAATTTCTTGATGTCAATTACTATGAAGAGGCTGAAAATTGTGTAACTTCTGAGAATAGGCCTCAATGTAATACTCCAAAACAGGCTAATTGTCTGGAAGCTCCAATCTTCCTAAATTTTCAGGTTTTTAGATTGTATAATTTTATTACCCTGCAGTTGGTAGAAAGACCATCTTATTCCTGCAGAGTTTAAGACATTCATAGATGATGTTATATTGCTCTAAAACAATTGCAGAAACAAAGTGATGGGATGGTAAGAGGACTTCTCTGCCCACTGATCATAGAATCATAGAATATGCTGAGTTGGAAGGGATCCACAAGGATCACAAAGTCCAACTCCTGGCCTTGCACAGGACAATCCCAAGAATCACACCATGTGCCTGGGAGTCTTATCATGCACAGTCCAAGAAAGGATGAGTTGTCTTCTGCAGCCTCTCTGTCTAAAGTCCCCATTTACCTATGCTTGATCTCAAACTGTCACAAATAAACTCCCCTGATGTTTGTATATTTACAGCATAAATCAGTGTGGTTTGTATTATGTTAGCATCTTGTTTTACCTGAGGACAGGGACCAATATTAACAACAGTCCTCATATGTAAAATGTTTGTACAAAAGCAGGAGTACATAAAAAATCTTAAGTCTGCTAATTACATCACAGTACATAGGATGATTTGTAAGATTTTTTTATGGTAAAAATGAATACAATGCAATAAAAAATCATGTCCTGCAAAATGCAAGTAAACAAGGAAAACTAAGTTGGAGGAGTGTTTAACTCCCAAGGTTATGTAATTTGATGTATTTTTGTCTTTCTTCAGAGCACCCTAAGAAAGGAATTTCCAGCCTATCTAATGGTTCAGCAGAGCTGGCAGGATCTGGGAAGGTTGCAGTGAATTGCAAAAGAGATGTTTCCTCACAGAATAGAACTCGGGTTCTGTCTGCAGTTGGGAGGCACAGGAAACTTGTTTTAATTAGAAGTATGGATTTAAATCTATTCATATTACTTTAACTGTACAATAAAATTGATTCAAAAGTGTTGCAAATGTCCACGTGCTCAATTGTCCTTCAGCAGTCCTCCCTCTGCTTAGTTTGAGTCAGCTTGCCACAGGGCTCAGAAACAACTGAAAAGGTTTGAGGCTCTCAAACAGTTTACCTGAGATGTGGCTGTGGAATGAGAACCAGCTATCAAATGCTGTGGAGCTGGTTGCCCTCCACCAGCTGCAAATGCAGCCTCCCAGGTGAGCTGAGGTGCACAGGGGCAGAGCCTGGCCACTACCAGCCCTGCTTTAGTGCTGTAGCACCTCTGGGCATCTTTTGTCCCTGTGGCAGGAGGTGATGGAGGAGTGGGCACTGCTGGGAAGGAGGCCTGCTAGGAAGAAAGGTGGTTGACCTGGACTCTAAAAGTGCTCACCAGGGATCATCCTCTCAACTACAGCTGTTCCAGTTCAGGGCCAGTGCCTACTGTGTAAATAGAATATGTACCAGTAAGTTAAACGAAGAGAAGAGAGTTTCTTTTCATCTAAATGAATGCTCTGCCACTTCAAACAATTCTATATTTGCCCCTAAATAGATCACAAATACATATTTCCAGTTTAAGCCCAGCTTAAAATTATTTTGCTCATTCATAAATTAAAAAAAAAAACCAAAACCACTGACCAAGGCCTCCTGTATTTGTTCTCTGTTGATTTTATTCAATATTCTTCTACAGAGATATCCTTTCAGGGTATATATAGGTATATTTCTTTTGAAAGAAAAGCTTTTCGTAGTTCTATAAACACAGTTATGATCCAGATCGAAACCATCCAAACATTTAGGACTGTTCAGGTACTGAATGTGAACAAGAAACAGGAGGACACCAATTTTCACTTTTCATTCTGCTACAAGCCTGGTTTCCATCCAGATTCACAGTTCAGTGGAGGAGGCAGGAGTGTCACAAGGAACATATGGTACGTAGTGTATGTGGTCAGGGGTGAGTGCTGGGCTGTGTTGTGGGTGTACACATGGAGCATGATAACACCCTGGGAATGACTGCAAAGCATAAACATGGCCCAGTACAAGTATTTCCAATATCAAGAATCTTCTGATGTCCATTCCCAGCCTTCCTTAGTGCTTCTGTTCACTGTGACAAACCTCAAAGACGTGGCTGGAGACACAACAATGTTTTCTGCACAGGCAGGATCTCACCTTTACCACTATGATCAAGGATGAAGTGTAAAGCAAAGATGACAAATTCCAGGCAAGCAGGAAGTAAACGTGGGTGGTTCTGAGTGAAATGAAACAGGATGGTGCAATGGAAACACAAAACAGTCCATCATAAACTGGTGTGCTTCATATGAAGAATTGTGCCACATAGCAACAAATCCATCAGAAGTATGAGGAAAGCCAGTGTAGCTAAAAAAGGAGGTGAAAATGAAATCCCTTCAAGGAAGGTTCTTAAAACATGAGGAATAAGGTGAACTAGAAAGCTCCCAGACTGCAGAAAAAAAACATAGCTGTGATGATGGCATTTTCCATTGTGTGGAGGAGGCAGGAAAATTCATCAGGAATAAAGTGAAAGATATGTCAACTATTTGACTTCCTTGTTAATAGTTGGGTTGGATCCACTATGATGTTTGAGTCTGATGAGCTCCTAAGGTAAAAGTAAGCTGATGTAAGAATAATTTTAATGAAGTCATAGATTTTGGCTTTATAAAATGTTCTTCTTTTCAGGCTTAAAGATTGTCACTGTGTTTAATTGAGTAATTAATCAATTATTGGTAGTAGTTGTAGCTAGAAAGAGCCACATGATAGTGCAGTCAAGAAGAGGGAGTGCTAAGATACTGGGTCATAGCTCAAGCTGTTTGGAATGGTGTAATGTTTCAAAGGAACTCCCAACCTTTCCAAATCATAATTCTCTTTATCAGAAGTATCTGAGAGCCAGTTTTGCAAACACATGCTGGTACTAAGGGTTCAGCCACATGACTCAGCTCTGTCAGCCAAACCTGCCAGCACTTGTCCTGTGAGCTGCTGTGACTGTCCAGGTGTGTGCTCCTGGCCCGCTGCAAACGGGAGGTGATGCAGCCCGCAGGTATTTTAAGCTGAGGCTGTTGCTCTGCTCTAAGGACAGGCTACCAAGGAGTGCCCAGCAGCACAGTACAGCTCACCTAACTGCCTACCCCAGCAGCCTCTCTGCAGCCTGTGAGTCACCCTGTCTTCAGATAGACCTGGAATGAATCACTTGTGCAGCTCCCTGCAGAGCACTGCTGACTGAAGGGTGACTGATTTAGGCTGGACTGCCAACCTTTGGCCAGTTAAAGTTAGACAAAGCAATCCCACCCTCGTTTGGGGTTCATAAACTGTACTGCTGAGAAAGTGTGTGTCTGAATTCATAAAGCCTACTGAGATTTTTAGAGAGGGCCTGTCACTGGTTTTTGTCCTTTATTGAGGTAAAACATTTGATCACTGTTTTGGCCTACTCTTTCTGAAAATCCCCACCCAGCTATGGCTGGAAGAAGTTTCAGCTTGGTAAATCCCAAATTTGTTAATACTGAGGAGCCCTAGAAGAAATGCTGCAGAGCCAACATGGTCATTGGCAGAAAGTCCCAACAGGGCAAAGAATGTCAGGTTGTCCCTAGGCTAGGTGAGCTTGGGAAATGTGACACCACAGTGGTACCCAGCATCAAGAGGAAGTGTTACAGATGTCCTTACTTATCTAGGAATAGGCAAGTCAGTTCAGAATAAACTTGATATCTGGCATATTAATTAACTTCTGTGGAGTGCAGCTGTCTAGACCAAGTTCTTCATTGTCTGCTCCGTGCAATCTCTTTTTTGAAGGCTGTTTCAATCTCACAACCAGCAGGTTAAAGTGGTGCCAACTGAGACATGGTGAGATTTCGTTTATCCTTATGACAGAGGGCAACACTGAAGGCAAACCTGAAAAATCAATTGATGTGCTCCTATTTCAGAAAAGAGCTGTGTCTTTAGTCAAAAAATGAAGCAGTTGCTGGAAAGACAGGGAAAACAAAGGTAAGGATTGATATAACAGTCTTTGTTTTATTTTCAGAATGGAAGATGAGAGAGGAGTTTGTCAAAACAAGAGCAAAGGTGTTGGAAATCAGTGGAGGAAGGACATGTGAGTCATTAGTGTACATAAATCTAAATATCTAAATGGTAAGGCTGGTCAAAAAATTTCCAACAAAAATAATTTCATCATGGAACTTGACTTTTTTGGAGTTCATGTTTTTCACAGAACTCTTGAATGAGTACCCTCCCCCCTGCCCTACCCCTAAAAAAATTTTAGGCACCAACAAAATCAGAAATCTCTGAAAATGAATATATTTTTGCCAGGAAGAACAGTCTAGGTCAAAGCAAAATATCACATACACAGTAGAGGAAGCAGTATGCACAGAGCATCTGGTGTATTCAGAAGTAGGCTCATTTTGGGTGTTGGGGTCTTTTTGGTCTTGAGAGGGATCATGGAAAAGTTGAATACAATTAATTAGTAATTGTTCAGCTGAACAATATTTTGTTGTTGTTGTTATAGGTAAAGGCCAAAACTACTGACAAGAGTTTTAGAGAGCTCTTACAACATTAATGCAAAACTCTGTACTAACTAGTACACTGCTGGGTCTAGGCACTGCACTCCCTTCATCTTAAAGTTTCATATATACATATACTTTCTGAAGTCTTTTAATATTAAAGTTTAACATTCACTGGTATTCCAGTCAGACAAATACATTCCAGGCCATTAGAGTGCAATATAAAAATTCATTACTTTTCCCAGAAAAAGTGCAAAGCACTGAAAAGGAAGTTTTCATTTGAACTCTAAACTTGGATGATGTCTTAATATGTGAATGTACAACTACTGAAGCTGTTAATGTGTAACTAACTGGAGGATTCTTTGGAACAATACCTTGACTCTCTGCAGTTTTCTCAGTCACGTTACTGTCAGCAAATTGTGATTTCCCTGTGCTGTGATAAAATATTTTGTATATAACAAATACAGTTGCAACAGAGAGAAAATTAAAGGTAATTTCCCTTCTAGCTATCTTTTTTTTTTTTTTCTAAAGGTCTATGTACCCTCTCTAAATATTGCTTTAGCCCCACTATAATGAAAAGCAAATCTGTTGTGAAACACATTTAAATCATCCAGGAAGTCTTGTAACACCCATTTCAGATCATTTCACAGTGATATTTTTATTTCTGTGTGGAAAACTGAAGCAAAAAGAAATGAAAATTCCATCAAAATTGAGAAAATACATGCTGATGCTAAAGGGAATTTTTTTTTATCTTTGAAAGAGAACT
>VZRX01010294.1:576476-649657 GCA_013398075.1 Notiomystis cincta
GCAGGAAGGCAGGAAGGCAGGAAGGCAGGAAGGAAGGAAGGAAGGAAGGAAGGAAGGAAGGAAGGAAGGAAGGAAGGAAGGAAGGAAGGAAGGAAGGAATCACAGGCAATAAATAACAGGCTGAAATAAAAGTGTCTAGAAAATAGAAATCAATGAAATATTTTAAAACAAAGCCTATGACCTGTTGGTAGCTCAGCTATCCTTCCTAAGAAACTACACTCTTCTTAGAATCTTGCTTACATGCTTTTCATAACCTGTCTAGAAGTAATTATTTTACACTTTGCTCCTAAATTTGTCCCCAGCAGTCTTCTCCATCATATCTGGCCCTTTGAGTTTTCATTCTGCTTATGAGAACACAGCTGCTTGCAAGGTGACACGACACTTCCCAGGGCATTCAGTAGGGCTACCTGAAAGTCATGTCCTGTGTTTGCCTGAGGTATTGGCTGCTCCTCCCATAAAGGGGCAGAGATTGCATTTGTTTGCAGATGAAATCTATATTATTGATTTCTAGCCATCAAGGTTCAGGCAGATGCTGTTTTCTGAAGCCCTAAGGCAAACAATGAATTGCAGCACCAGAAAGACACCAGACAATTTTTCTTGCTTCTGCCATTTCCTTCCACTAGCTTTTATGTCTTTTATCCTGACTTTCTGCTTTGGACACGTGTCTAAGTCATATTTCATATAAATATGTTTTGTATCCAGAGATTTTTCTTGCTCTTCTAAATGCACTAGTCCTCCAGACTCTAGCAGTCTGTCAAAGGTGATCAAAGAAGGAGCTGAGAGGAGAAAGTTTAAAAGGGAATTGCTGATCAAAGGAATGCAAAAAACATTTTGACCAGAGATATGTGATACTATGCCATGGGAGAATTGGTATAGAGGGTATAATTGTCTATTTTATTATTAAAATAAAGGTTTGCAATAATAATAGGTTCTTAAAAAAGACTGTAATGTCTCTTATTATTATCTAATAAAAATTAAGCAGTGGCTTTTTGATAGCTTTTCAGGTCCTTTCATCAGCTCTTCAGACCTAAGGGCTCTTTTTTTTTTGATATACATTTAACTCTTTTGCTGAAGTCCCTTGAACTGGTTGCTTTTGAAGATATGATACAGGACTAAATGGATTGGTATTTATATTTTATTGGCTTGTTAAACCCAAGCATGTTCTGAGGAAGAAAAATTGACAAACTGGCAAAGATTAAAAGCTGTGAAGGGCAAAACATGTAACTGGGACAACTTTCAGTATTTGTGTGAATCCATCAGGAAGCCACCTACTTTGCACCAGGCTTGTGGTGTGGGAAATGCACCCACACAGCTCAGAATCCACCCAGAGATGTAGGATGGTGCTCTCTGCACCAGCACAGGGTTGCCTTCAAACCCTGCATCCCCAAGTGCTTGACAAGGCACAAACACAAAGCAGTAATATATTTGCAAAAAAAGCAGTTCACATTCTAGCAGATGTCAAGAAATGTCTGACAGCTACAGTAAAGACAACAAATGCAAGTCAAAACAAAGTCAACGTTTTCAAAATACTGCTAGTACCTTAATCTATACTCGGGCAATTAAATTACTCAATCACAGACCTCTAATATTAAAGACATTGACAGTTGTGAAAGTTCTGTGATTCTGAAAGAAAAGAGGTCCTATTTTGTTGCCTGAACACAATGTAGAACCCAGCTTTTTCTAAGAACTCAGGGACTGATTCAGAAAGGCCAAGTTCAGACATGCCTGACAGTCCAGCTCTGCAGAAACACCACATGAGAACCCACCCTTGTTGGCAACGTGTCTCCTACAGGATAATTAATAATTCAAAACTCTGAGAATTTTGTTTTGGATTCCTGATTATAAGTACAGTATTTTAAAATAAAGACTCAACATGCACTGGATATGGAGATTTCTGAGTAGACTCTCACTCTTCTTTCAATACTTTGATATCAGCAGTGCTGGAGGCAAAGTACACCAAATGATTGTATGGATTTGAACCTAGCTTTAAAAAAATCAGTAAGAACAGTTTACAATGACAAAGCTTTTCAGTCTCTTTTTTGATAAAGATTCATGGTTTTGAAAAGCACAAGTACGCAACAGAATTACAAAATACATCAACATTTCTCTTCTTTTATTGCCATTTATTCTGGAGAGGGGTTGGCAGACATTTCTAAACATGCATCCCTCATCCAATTTCTGATCTTTCAACCAATAAAAAGTTAGTAACATTTAAAAATACAACAGCCTGAAATGTAAAACAGAGCTACATATGGACTCTTGTCTTCTCCAGAATTAGAAATACTAATGTTCACTTTTTGGAGAGCAGTATGAATGAATAGATGAATGAGGAAAAAGAAAAGCAGACACATAAATAATTTTAAAACATGACTAATGTTCTAAACCATTAAATGAAGATCTTATCATTTTATCATATCTCTTTCCATTCATTGCATGATTCTCTCATTAGGAGCAATTTCTCTTCAGAATTCCTCAGTGTCTTTCCTAAGAGAGTTTCACCACTGTGAAAGAAAAACTGACACACCAGTTATAAAATAGTGGATTTCCCCTAATATGGTCTGGTTGGCAATGAAAATGAATATCACAATACAGAAATTGCTGGAGTTTGCAGACATTAATGATTTAATAATCATGGCAATATATATAGCTATTTTTATGTGTGTTTACATAATAGAAGCAACAAAGCCTGCTGAACTGGAAGTTGATCAAAGTCATTTTCCCAATTAGGCAGTAAGCCAAGGAAAAGGATGAGTTGATAAACTCTTCACAGTATTCATATATCCCTTAAATACTAAATAATCATGGGATTATTGATATGAAATACATATCAATATATGTATAATACTGGCAAAAAAAGAATTGAAGCTTTTATCCTGGAACAATCAAAAAATAAAATTTTCATCTTAGAAAAAAAAAATTAGCACAGACATTCATGCAATCCTGAATATTAATGGATCTTATTTTCATTTTGTACAAGATCAAAAGGGTGGAACCACTGAAAATTTGTTTTTAATTATTTTGAAAGGTTTCAGTGGACAGTTTCTTCTGAAAATAGCAGTGCAATCTGTGACTACAGAGGTTTCTGTCATTTCAGTGAAAGAAGAATTAGGATTTCAATTTTATTTTTTCATGAGAAATAAAACAAATGTAAAACCTGTTCTCTTTAGGGGATAATGATGACTAGGGCTAGATGCCAGAATATTGAATTTGGTATCGAAAGGATTCCCTCAGAATTTATGAAGAAAAATTATCTTTAAACACATCACCTAGGATGTTGGAAACAAACTATTGAATGCTTTCTCTAGAGTCATGTAAGCCATAGACCAACTCAGTAGTGCTGTTCTGAGGACAACTGGTTTTCCATTAATTGAGCTACCACAATCCCAAGAACAAGCAGCAACACAATTGGGCGCTGCCTGAAACACAATTTTTTTTTTTATAGTTACTAATAAATGCACCTTTTCAGTTAGTTGCTCCATTTGCTCCATAATTAGAGCAAATAAACAGTTTATCCAATTCTTAGTTTTTGCTTAAGGCAGGAAATGTGAAATGAGAATATGACCTTATAGCTCCACCATTACACAGCTTCCCTGATAACTAGAAGATGTCAATTTTTATTTTTCTCTTATGGAGGAGTGTAGGGTTTGATCTGTCTTTATCACAGTAAAAATCACAATTTCCATGGAACAACAGAAAATTCATAGAAATATCTTTGAGGAGTTTGGTTTGATTTTTCCTGGGATATTTAAGGATCTCCCCCAGAATACTGTAAAATGATGCTTTGAACAATCCCTTTACTCATAGGTACTTAAATTACAGGCCTCATATATATATATATTCATAGCAAACAAAAAACCCAGAGCTGTGCCAAACCTAGGTGCAAAGCCCTGCTGTGCTGGTTTACCACGTTACAAGTAATCTTTTGCTGCCTTTCTTTTCTAAGAGGTGATTTATCCTGATCTGACTGGGACTGTCACTATTTGCTGTGTTCTTTTGATACAGAAAACTTTCCTGAAAACCTGAAACAAGCTGATCCTTCATGGTGTCAGTGACATTTAGAATACCCAGCATTTTCCAGGCTGGTTTCCAGTGCAGGTTCTCTACTGGTGGTGCTGGTGCTGTGAGCCAGGGGCTGCTGGAGCTGCTGGGAATTGCTGATGGCACAGCAGGTGAGCTCTGCCTGCACATACCTGCAGTGCCCTGTAATGCTTGTTGCAAACCCCCAGTATGAAAGAGCTGAGAAAATGTCCACTGGCAGGTGGCAAACACAAGTAGCAAATGTCACTGAGGGGATGGAGTTCTTGCCCAGTCTTAACATTCAGCAAAGTAGCCCTTCAGAAAAGGATTTTAAAAATTCTATTCCTGTGTGAAAGTGCAAATATATGAGTTCACCACACCCCAAAGCAAACTTAGACCCACTTGTCTTTGACTGCAGCCATTTTTAGCTACACAAGAGAAAACATGATTTCAAAATGCCATCCCATCACTTATTCACTCTCTCTTTGCAATCCCAGCTCATGAAGCAATTTGGGTCACACAGATGACTGCACTCGATCCCTACCAGCAAAGCTGGTGTTTAAGAACTCACCATTAATCATGCTATATAATATTCAGGTATGTGCATGTTACAGAGCAGTCTGTGCCATGCACAAACCTGTACATGCTAACCATGGCTAATTTAGAGGAGGCATGTAAAATAATTAAACAGCAAACCACAGGGCATTTCAAGGAGATCAGTGATGTTCCTTTGATTTTTTTGTGGATTCTGGGAACAATGACAGAGCCTTGAACAACATGTGGAGTACAAAACTATTTCCAAATTTTACTATTAGTCATCTTGTATATATTGGAGACGGTATAGATACCTATAAAAATTATTGCCATGGTTATACACCAGTTCTGATCTCTCAGCTTAGGTGTCACAAATGGCATTGGAGTCCCCACACAGACACCCCACAGGTCAGGTGCACACTGCACTTGGGTCCTCACGTAGAAAAACCCCAAAGATAAAGGTGCATGTGGCGGATGAGAGGCTGGACATGACCTGGCAGTGTGCCCTTGCAGCCCAGAAATCCGATTGTATCCTGGGCTGCATCCAAAGCAGCGTGGGCAGCAGGTGAGGGAGGGGATTCTGCCCCTCTGCTTTGTCTTGATGAGTGCTGCACCCAGCCCTGGGGTCTCCAGCAGTAGAAAGACAGGGACCTGTTTGAGTGAGTCTGGAGGAGACCACCAAGATGATCAGAGGGGTGGAGCACCTCTGCTATGAGGAAAGAATAGCAGAGAGAATTGTGATTGTTCAGCCTGGAGAAGAGAAGGCTTTGAAGTGACCTAATTGCAGCCTTCCAGCACCTGAAGGAAGAATACAAGCGAGATGGAGGAGGACTTTTTACAGGAGCATGTGGAGACATGAAAGAGGAATGGCTTCAAACTGAAAAAGAGTAGGCTTAGATTAGATACTAACATATTTTTTAAAATCCTTTAGTGCGAGGATGGTGAGGCACTGGCACACTTGACCAGGGAGGCTGTGGATGCTCCACTCCTAGAAGTCTTCAAGGCCAGGTTGGATGAAGCTCTGAACAACCTGGTCTAGTGAAAGGCATCCCTTCCCACTGCAGGAGTGTTGAGACAAAGTGATCTTTAATGCCCCTTCCAGCTCAAGCCATTCTATGATTCTGAGTTATGCTATATCTGTGAATCTGCAAGAAGCATGTGGCACCCAGCTCAGCAAGGAATAAACGCCTTTTCCTTCACATAATTCAAAGCCTGAGGACAGGAAGGACCATCTGCCACTACTGCCCCAGTGACACATCAGCCTGCAGAAAGCCTGTCACCTTGTTGTGATGGCACACAGAGTCAAAGATTAATTCAGCCAGGGCACAGAGGACATCCCCCAGAGGATGGGTGATTCAGCAGGGCATGTGAGGCTGCAACTGAGTGCATCTATGAGAAGTGTGAAAAACTAGTGAGAACCAGTGCCCATGAAGCCCTCATTTCAGAAGGATTGCTTCACCAAGCACCAGGTGCTTATTTACAGCTCAGGAACCTAGGTTAGGCAAACCATAATTTATTATGGAATTAATTTCCCCATAGCATGGTGTTTTCAATGAAAAGTAATATTAGGCAAAGGCTGAAAAATATGACTACTGTGCTGTTATATCATGAGGTGAGAAAATCAAGTATGAAGAGAAGATAGAAAAGGGGAAAACTTGCTAACAGTTCTCAGAAGTGGGAACAGTAAAAAGTGAGCCTCAAGACCAGGCAGAAGTCTAGTGTTGTTTTTAACATGGCATATTCTATCTTGGACTACGAGGGAAGCAGGTGACTTTTGTGATAGATATCCAGATAGTGTTGGTCATACTTGGAGCAGATCATTCCATGTCCACCTCTTACAACATTCAGTCTGGAAAGCCTCTCCAATGTCCTCAGAGAGTTCATCTCAATAGCACAGCATGATGCATGTGCTTTGGACTGGGCAGTGAACCTGATGCAAATCTGCACCCTGTTGCTCAGACAGTCCCAGAACCCAGCATGGTTCTCTTTGTGGAGAGTGGCCTTATGCATCTTACAGTTCAGCAGCCCTCCACCTTCCCTCCAGCAGGTGCTCATGCAAAGCACACAAGAATCTACATGAAATAGCTGAACTGATCCCACAAGTGAAAGCCTCCAGAATTTCAAACGTGCTTTCCAAGTATTAGTCTTGATCACTGACAGCACTGTAAAGCTCCTGGGTTATCAGGTTTTCCTGTTCCTGTAGCTAAAGCTCCTCAAGCAGATGGCTTTGTCTCACCCTTTCTTAGCCTTGCAAGTTCCTGTTACATGGGCCAGTTTGTGAAGCAAGCACCTGGGGCATGGGGGCACTGCCACAACAGCCTTGCTGGGGGTGCCTTTTGGGGAAAGGTTTCATCCTGTGCATTGGAAGCACAAATTATGCAAGATCATTTTCACAGCTGTTTGGATCTGTGAGCCAAGAGCTGAGGCAGGGAATGAAGAATCTGCCATGCCTCCATGACTGTGACCAGTGCCTGTAAGGTTTGCCTCATCATCCACCCTGGGCTTTGCCAGCAGAGACCCAACTGTCTCCAGCTACTGAGGGCTCCAGAGACAGGAATCAGTGAGGGGAGGTGCTCTGCTGGACTTCATGCTGACAAAGAAGAGAATTTCACAGGAACATAAAGATCAGGGGGCAGCTGACTCTGACAACCATGAGATGGTGGAGTTCAGAATTCTGAGAGAAGGAACCATGGCAAAAAGAAGGATCATAACCCTGGTCTCCAGGAGAGCAGAGTTTGGCCTGTTCAGATTGCTGTATAGCAGAACTGTATGGGATACAGTTCTGGAGGGACTCTAAAGATTTCTTTTTAAAAGTTATGTTCCCTCAGCTAAAGAATGGTCCATCCTCATAAGTAGGTATAAAAGCAAAGGGGGCAGGAGGACCAGCACTCCTCTATAAACTCAGGCATAAAAAGGAACAAAACAAGAGGTGGAAGCTGGGACAGGTAACCCAGGAGAAAGGCATGTACACTGCCTGAACATGCAAGGATGGGGTTAGGAAAGGCAGAGCCCACCTAGAGTTAAATTTTTGTGTGGGGGACGTGCTGGGCAACAAGGTCTTCAGCAGGTATATCAACAACAAAGGGAAGACTGGAAAAAATGTGTCTGCTGCTGAATGGGGCAGTGCACCTGGTGACAAAGGACAATGTAGTTAACAGGCTGAGAGACTGAATGCTGCCTTCAACTTGGTCTTTACTCTTCTTGCCCTTCATCAGTCCCAAGGCTTGGAGACCCGTGGGAAAGACTGGAACAAAAAAGACTGCCCTACTGGAGGAGGATCATTTAGGGAACCTGTGGATACACTGGGTGAAGACAAGTTGGTTGCACCCATGAGTGCTGAGGGGGCTGATCAATGTCACTGCAAAGCCACTTTCCATTCTCTTTCAGAAGTCATGGCAACTGGGAAAGGTTCATGAGTACTGGTAGAGAGCAAATATCACTGTTGTGCCGGTTTAGACACAAATCGAGGAGGAAACAACCCGGAAGGGAGTCTCTCTCCTCTCTCCTGCCAGCCAAGCAAGCAGGTCCCGGCAGCACCCACCCCTCACGGGTTCGGGAGAAAGAATTTCTCACACGAGAGTGAAAAAACCCCCGTTTATTCAACAAACCGAGCTCCCCCCTCCCTTCCCCGAGGTGGAGGCCGATGGGTTTCCCCACAGGTCTCCCACGTGTCCCAGGCCCAAGGCCCGAGCCCAGCCGGGCCCCGCTGGATCGAGGGGTCCCAACCACGAGTCCCAGAGATGGTGAGCTGGTCTCGGATGAAGGAAACGAGCTGAAAACCGTCCAGAAAGGAGCAGAAGCCGCAGAAGCAGATCTCCGTCCTCTCCAGCCGACAGCTGAAAAAAAAAAGGTCCAGAGCAACCCCTCCTCCTCCGCTACCAGCAGAGGGAAAAAAAGTCTCCAGCCGGGCAAAAGTATGTAAACATTCCGGCTGCAAGGTCAGGCGAGCCGCCGTGAAGAGTCCTCCCGGCTGCAGTCTGAAGGCACAAAAAAACCTTCCAGCAGGCGATGGGGAATACAAGATCATCCCACGACAACTGTCTTCAAGGAGGTTGAGAAAGATCTTATGAGAAACTACAGCCCAGACAGCCTCACCTCAATCACAGGGAAAGTGATGGAGCATATAGTCCTGAAAATCCTTTCTAAACACAGGAACAAGAAAGTGGCTGGGAATAGTCAGCAAGGATTTGCAGAGAGGAAAAAGATGCTTGAGCTGATAGCCTTCTGCAGTGAAACTGAGGAACAGGGGATGTTTACCTTGACTTTAGCAGGGCTTGTAACACTGGCTCTCATATCATTAATGATCTAGATGTTGGAGCAGAGGGAAGACTCAGTAAGACTGCAGACCATAAAAGGCTGGAATGAGTGGTTGACACACCAGGGAGTTGTGTGGCCATTTAAAGGGACCTGACCTGACCAGGCTGGAGAAATGGGCTGGCAGGAATTTCATGAAGTTCAATGAGGGGAAGTGGAGAGTCTTGCACCTGGGCAGGAAAAGTTCCATGCACCAGTAGACTCTGGGAGCCAACCAGCTGAAAAGCAGATCTGCAGAGAAGGAGAGGGGGGGACCCTGGTGGAAAACAAGCTGACCGTGACCCAGCACTAAATAATTGTAGTAAAGAAGGTCAAGGACCTCCTGAGCTGCATTAAAAGTGGTGTTGCCAGCAGGTCAAAGGATGTGACCCTGCCCTCTGCTCTACTTAAAATTGTGCATAAACAATGAACAGAGCTGTAAAGAATATGTGGGGGTCAGATGAGAGATCTCTAGAAGTCCCTTTCAAATCATCTGTTTTGTGATTCTGGCAACACAAATGAGTAAGAAAGCACATTTTTAGTCTTTCCATATGGAGTAGAAGAAATGAGTGCTCTGGTTCTCATGGCAGTGTCTCTCCTATTAGCTTATCTGCTGATTTTAACATAAAGCTCAGAAAAATGTGCTTGGCCCATAGTTCTCAGTGAAGTGACACAGTCACAGCTTTCCAGTGCTGTAATGGAAATGACACCACTGAAGTGGATGTGACTGTAAAATAAGTGATGATGTTCTGCTTTGCATAGGGAAAAAAAGAGCAGTGTTTTCAGAACTAAAATCACTGCAAAACTGTGCTGGTAAATTTGAAAATCCCTCTAGTAAGAAACATGATTGAAAAGGATACCAAAATATGCCTAAAACTGCTTAATTAGATATATTCTGTCCCACTCTCTGGTATTTATTACCTTTGTCATTCAGTGTATTATTATAGACTCTGAAGGTCAGACTTCAAAGTCTTGCTTTAGGTTCTTTCATTTGCTCAAAATGGCCTGGTCTCGATGTCCTCTGCCAAATTTCTTCCTGCAGAGGGCTTATCAAGCATTTATGAAATTTATATTTGGCCTATGATTTTTCTTTTCTAGAACTGGGGGAGATATGAAACTCATCCAATTTTAATTAGTTCCTTAAATGGGTCATTATCATATCTGAGATATCTGAATGAGATTCTTGGAGCTGGCACATCTTCTCATAGGGCCGCATATTGAGGCAAGAGGGAGCTCTGTAATCCTCCCCAGAGTGGTGCAGTGCAGAAGGATGTATTCTAGTGAGAGTTCCCTGGGGACACCCAATGCAAAGAAGTGCCTATCATGTCCACACATTTCAAGGACATTTTTGTTTCTTTGCTAAGCATAGATGCTGTCAACAAAAGAGGCAGAGGCTTGGACTGATGCCTGACTTCAGAGGCTGAGACAAAGCTTCATTGCCTTCCTCTGCAGGCACTGGGGAAGGACAAGCAGGGTCTCCCCAGCCTGTCCTGACACAGCCCAAGTCCCAGCCCCCTCATTGCAAAAATGACTTCTCCTTGCCAGCCAACAGAAGCAGTGAAGAAAGCCTGAAGGAAACAGGCCTGACAGCCTTTTCATGCTCCTCCTGCAAACACACGTGGTTTTCCTCCACTGCTTTTGGTCTTCCCTAAGTGTTTGGCCTTTCTTACCTTCCTGCTCTGGATACAGAAGTAACCCTCAGTGCCAGCCTCTACCGTGGGTCAGATTGCTTTTCAAAGCACCATCAGGCAGCAAGCAAGCTAGGTCAACTATGATGGCTTTGCAACCATAACCTGTGATGTCCTTTGGGAGAGATAGAGCCTGGCATTCTTATTTTCATCCATATTGGATTCTCAGCTATGCTGGCAAAAAGGATTGAAAATAAACAGGGAGAGAGTTTTGGAGCAGACAAGCATCCATGTCTTGGCTCCTGTCTGCTCATTTGAGTAAACAAACAGTGTGTGATCCCCTAATGATCTAAGTATATTCTACAAAGAACAAGTACTTTTTACTCACTACTATTTATCTCGTGTTTAGTTGCAGGGTGGCAACCTCCAATATGAAATGCAAGGCTGCATACAGAGGAGAGTAAATAATCTGCTCAGAACAGTCCCCTGCAGCCCTCTGATAAAAGGAAATGTGAGGAGAGGTGCACCTTGACCAGCTGGAGTTTTGAATTGTGTTTGCAGAAGCTCAGGTTGCAGGCTGTGTAAAAGCTTTCCTTGCCTAGTGGTTAAATCAAGCATTAGCAGCTGCTGTTCACTGGTGCATGTGGAATTAAAGCCAGTGACAGGTTAAAAAAAAAATAACCAGAAAGAGAAAACACATGGGACAGTGCAAGGAACAAGGTCTGGTTGATGTTATCACTCAGCTGCAAACAACAGAGCAGGGGAGGGGAGGGAGGGCTACTTATCCCAGTTAATCCAGCTCGCTGCAGATTCAAAGGGTCTCTGCTTTCCTTTAAAGTCCAGTTACCAGAACAGAGAAACAAGGAAGAAAACAAGTAGAAGGGACCTGGATGTGGGCAAGGCAAATAAATTACAGTAATGGCAGTGTCCTAAAGTGAGCTAGGGGAGAAAACTGTAAAACATGTTCTCATGCAAAACAGATGGTTAGCTTTCCACCTTGAACTGCAATTATCTGATTCTTCCAAAACAAGTTTAGTAGCATTCATGTTAGGGGTGGTATCACCTTCTGTTTTCTCCACACTTACCTGCATTAGAATACACAAAACTCAGTAGCAGCTAATATTTCAAACCTGAGTCCAGCCAAGCACTTGAAACACAGCCTGAAAATGAGGCTCATCATTAGTCCCACCAAAGTCAACAAGCTATTGATTTGATTAAATTTTAACAGGTACTTGAATGCTTTGCTTGCCTGAGATCTCCCAGCTGCTTTTACTTGCTAATTCCCCAAAGTGCTGAACAAAGGATGCACCAGCCCTCCTCCCAGGCAAAGCCTGCCTGCCAGCTGTGCTCTGGCCTGGAGGCTCCCTGCACACCCACCCACTGCTGCTGCAGGTTCTCACCCGGGACTGCCCCGGGGGGCACTGCCCTCTCACCTCCTGCTCAGCCCAAGGACGGTGAGCCAGGCTCCAAACACAGACTGGGCCTTGCTCTGAGTCATGGAGATCAAGGAGCCTCTGCCGAGCTAAAATGCTCAGGAGGGTGGGACCTTCTGTCTTGCCAAGGATGCTGGAGATTGTGGCCTCTCCATCTCCGTGCCTGAGCCCCCGGGAGGGGCACAGCAGCTGCCAGGAGGGAAATGTCATTGTTAGATGGTCATTTTTTTCATGCAATAATCAAGGGAATTAAACACAGACCATTCTTTTCCTTGGGGAGATAATACATTTACTTGACTTCATATTCGTTTTGTGTCACAAATTGTCAATGACTTCTAAAGCAGAAAGAGTAGATGTGGGCACCTCCTCTGGGGGTATAAATCCAGGGCAGAGCCTCTGTTGTCAGAAGTCTCCACTTCAGAGTCGAGACATGAAGTAGAGTCATTATTTTTGTTACTCTGAGGTATTTTATGCTCTCCTGTACTTGAAAAAAGGAACATTTCTCAACCACAGAAAAATGCTTGGAGGCGTGGACCAAAGCTGTAAGTTCCTTTCATTCACATGGCTGCCTGTATAAAATGAAGAAGGTTGTAGTGCTCCCTTAAGCTATACATGTCCTGGGCTTCAAAGCATGTACAGGAATCACACCTTCATAAATACATGGATTTCTGAAGCCTCAGGTTAAAAATGTAATACAAGGTTTATTGACTTGGCGTATTATGCTCAGTCTAGTAATTCTGTAACATGCTATGCAATTAAAAATGTCAAGTTGCTAGGGGAAATTTAAATTATCCTTCTCAAAGTAATACCCACACCATGACTCAGAATTGGCTTTGGGCACAGTCAAAGTAGGGAAGAAGACTGCTGGAAGGCAAGTCTGTTGTAGTAGCAGTGCATATACCTCAACTTTGAAAAATCCTTAAACATGTGCTGAATTCTAGATGTTTTTAGTTAGAGCAAATGAATTAAATCTTAGAGTAGATGCCCTAATTGCTTGTCTTCAGTGATTGCACGTGGAGCTGGGGCCTGGCAGTCTGGGCAAATTTTCACCCCACCACTGAACTTGGGCACCATGAGTTGCACTGCCTACATGCTTTGTAATGGGTGCAGGAAAAAAAAAACAAAACCAACAAAAAAAGTCTGGCAGGGCATGAGGGTGTGAGGAGCCATTTTTTGTAACATTTTCAAGTAAGCAATCAAACAGAAAAAAATTCCTCAATGCATTGTGGTTTACTCCAAAATTTCTTAGAAAATCTAGATTAGTCTTTGGCTATTAATCTTGAATAATATGGCCAAGCAGGTGCAAATGCAGCAGTAAATGTTTAAAAAATACTGTCATCCTTCTCTCTGTTATTTTCCATATTACTTTCTTCCTTTCTGACTGCATTCTCATTAGATTGCATTTCAGAGACCACCAATCAGGCTAAGTGCCCGTGGCTCACAGTGAGAGCTGCAGTTTTGGAAGCACCCAGTGTACAGCCCCATCTGAGCACTGACATGAGTGGGGCATTCCAGGTGTAAGCACCTCCAGGACTTCTCAGTGATAAAAACACACACCCTTCTTGAAATGCAGCTTGCAGTGCACAAGGCTTCCTGGCAGGGAAAAAAGCAGTCTCAGAACTGCTATTCATTTTTCACAGCTGTTGCTGCTCAGGTCAGATGCTCCAAGGATTAAGAACAGAATTGAAGGAAGCACAGTGGGGCTTCAGACCTGCCTTTGCACATCAGCTCCATGATCTCCAACCTCAGAGTAGCTGGCTGCTGCTGAGCCATCATTCATCACAGTGCCTCCAGTTCCCTGCACCAGCAGGTGCCAGTCCAAGATCAAAAGAAATCACAGCAAGAACAGTTTTTGTGAAATTACTGTGAACATGAAGAGGCATCAGGGCTGTACAGAAATATGAATAAAGACAGCTTCTTTACCTTTCTTCCTGTGAGATGTGTGGTGACTCAAGGTATTTTAGAGAAACACACAGAGAAAGAATAACCTTCAGCCAGACACGACTCAGCCTTTTGCTTGCAGAAAAAAATACAACAAGAGATTGCTTGATATTGTTTTCCTATCCAGACACTGTCAAGACCTGTTTGGACTGCCTTGGCCTATTGAAATAGCTGTGTGCTCTGCAGAGCAAAATAATATTAATCTTCAGCACTACTAGAGTGCCTAACATTTTACCAGGGCTTCACAAATATAAACTGAACTGCATTCATAATATTGATATGTGAAGTAGTAAGCTGACAGCAAGGTAAGATAGCAAGCACTCTTCCCTTCCTGCAGATTCATAACAGCCTCACTCAGAAATGACAGTGTCAAAACAAGTGTCCATGATCACAAATCTGGACAGTGGTCTGACTTCAGTGTACTGATGGGTTTTTTGTGAAAGTCTCTTGGGAAAAGGAGTAGAAATATCATTTTTTATGGGTAAAATGACCTTGAAAAGCAGAAGCCAGCCAGGTCCAGAGGAATATGCCTCCCAAAGAGCTTGCAGGAACAAATCAGCCACAAATGAAACAGGACTGAAAGGCAGGGAGGATGATAAGGGTAGATTTATACTGAAAGGTTTGATCCTGCAAAGATATATGGACGTGGTGACCTCTGTGCACTGGGGCTGGGCTCTGCAAAGCATCCTGCAGCTGCTCCAGGGCATTACCTGACAGCCCAGCTGCTCAGATGCAGTTCTCATAGGGCAGGGGTGCTGTCCACAAAAAACTGTATTCATTGGCTGGTGTGCAGCAAGCCAGTAATTAAACACTCAAGAGAGACACTGATTATTTATTTCAGAGCTGTGCAAGCCCGAGTGCTCAGTGGAATTCCACAAATCAAGCACAACAACTAACAAAACATTTTACTCTTTATACATTTTAGCAAACAAAGGAGTTGATATTCATTGGATACAAATTATGTAGTTCTCTTATTAATTAGCATTCTATCTTCTATTGGTTAATGATTCTCTAGCATCTCATGCTAATTAGTCCCCCTGCTCAATGTTCTCTTCTTTTGGGTCAGTGGGTTCCTTGTATCAGTGGCCCCTGAGTTGCAGATCTGCCCCTGCCAGAGTTCCCTTTTACCCAGTTGGAGCTGATTTCAGCACAGTTGCTGGGTTGTGTTTATTGGTTTTATGCCTTATCTCGGAAGTTCTGCCAGTTGCTTTTGTGGGCCATAAATTCTGCATTCTCTGTGCCCAGTATCAGTAGGCATCCTTCTTCCTAAGCTTTCTTCCTAAGCATCTTCCCCCTAGGTCTGAGATCATGTCCAGCCCTAAACCTTAACAAGGCACTTCTACCAACAAGTAATTTGCTTTTCTAACACAAGGACATCACTTTAGACCCTGTTAGATCTGTTTAATGGTTTAAATCTCCCTTCTTTTTGCTTTGGTTTGAAAGTATACAAAGATCAGGATTAAAGAACATCTTTTCTTAAGGTAATTTTACATAAATCACATTTTGCAACAATCCTGAAGACCAGTATGGGGGTTAGACCAACTGTACCCAGGTATGCCAAAGACTGAATCATCTGGTGAGGTTAAATACCCTTCTGGAGGGTGTTATTTGGGGCAAACATGATAAGATACGTTCTCCAGCCCTCCCTCAGTTGATTCACACACATTGAATAAGTAGGATTGACATTGGTAATATTTATTAGTTAAGTACATTGGAAAAAGTCTCTGTATTAAGCTACATCGTTAAATCTGTAGAGTTAAAAGCTGACTAAGATGAGATGTTTCTGCCTCCATGATATAATCCATAGTAGTGATGCTGACAAATAGTCTGGCAGAAGATGTAAAAAGAGCCTAAATTCTGTGGCTTATTACTGGTTACAATAGATATTTGATCCTTGTCTTAAAATTGAATGTTTATTAAAGGCTTCTTCTCTCCCTACCTTTTGGGGTCTACAGTTTTTAAAAGTTTGCTGTAAGACCATTCGACTAAGGTGTCTCCTGTAGCTCTGAGGAAAGCACTGGAAGCAGAACAGGATGGATGTTAACATTACTGGAGTGGAGAGTTCAAATTGCTTTCCCTGTTTCTATAAGACTGAGCTGCTGTAAGAACAGGCAGCTTTTTGTTGTCAGGCATGAGACAAGGCAGGCTGCTCAGTTAGCAGGCTGCCTGTCCAGCACAAGGAAGCAGAAGGGTAACATCTGCATTTTGCTAGGATCAGGGTTTAATCTGGCACCACCAAGAATGTCTAAGTAACCCATTTTTAACTTGTTTGTTTGCACTGCAAATGGAATATTCTTGTGTCCACCCAATTAAGATCTCTGTAAGTAAATGCAGGATTCCTCAAGCAGTCATCAGGATCTGGTAGGCTTTAAGTCCTGTGCCAGGCTCCTCATGAAATAAATCTCCAGTTCCTGAGGAGTTTCCAGACTGTTTTCTCTCACAGCAGGGCTGGAGTGATGGGAGATGAACAAGTAACAGCCCTTTGTCTGAAACAGCCTTTGCTCAAATCAAACAAGCAGGACCATTAAATTGGTAGATTTTCCTCTTTGGAGAAAAAAGCTGTTACTAAAGCTCTAAGTCACAAGGCTGCACTCTATAAATGAGATAAGACATCATCCAGGCAGTGGGTTTGCCTTTCCTCTTGAGATAGCACCGTGTTGCTGCTGTGAAAGCAGAGGAAACCAGGTCGTTTTCAGCTAATTTCTCCCTGATAGTAAAAACCCTCTCATATAGGGCCACTTCAATTGACTTGCTGGGGCATGCAATTGCTCCCTGGTAGGTTTTGTGAAGGAAGTAGTGTTATCTGATAACACAAGCTATATCATAACATAAATGCCATGTTTAAAAAGTTAATCCTCATATATGTGATTATGTGGAAAGCTCAGCTCATTGAAATAACAAATATTAGCTTTGTCAGGCATCACTGCTGCAGAGAAAGGCTTGAAAGTAAGTACCCCAAACATCACAAACAATGAAATTAAAAAAAACAAACAAACTAATTTGTACTTTTAAAAAACCCAAACCAAAACAGACAAACAAACAAACAAACAAAATAAAAAGAGAACAACAAAAAAAAAACCAAAAAGACAAACAACAAAAAAAAAACCAAAAACAGAAAACCAACCAGCCAAACAAAAAAAAAACCCACCAAAACAAATCAAGCAACCAACCACAACTAAAAGACCCAAATTTCCATAAATATTTCTTATTTTTATGTCTGTGTTCTTTCATTTTTAGAGAAATTTCTCAAAAGGCATTGTGGCTATGCCTAAAAACATTAAACATTTTTTCTGTTAATTAACAACTAGTAAGTAAGTGTGTCACATGCTTTTACACTGGGGTTGCTACTGTTTGTAAAGAGATGAGGTGTTGCACTTTGGACAAATATACAATCAAAATGTTTAAAGTTTAAGTTTATTTTACATTTGTATACTTAGAAAATCAGCTTCATTTCTGGATTTATTTAGGCTTTGTTCTCAAAACATTAATGTGCACCTTCATTTTAGCCCAAATTCCTTTATTATCCTGCGAAGGCCTTTTGCAATTTAAGATAATTTCCACTTTTGAAAAACATTTGTTCTTGATATGCATTTGTGCTTTTTTCAGAATATCTTTCTAGCACTGTTTCTTTTTACTGGGAAGCCTGAATGAGGAGACAATGACCATAATAAGAGGCAACAGGGACATATCTGGGCTAAGTACAGTGGTTTTTTTGGCAGCTGTTTACTCCTGCTCCCTTTTGTCAGTTTAGCTGGTAAAGATTTTGCCTTCAGTTTCAAATCCTTTATCCACACAGAAAAGTATGACTGTAGAAATTTATTACAAACATTTTACTCTAGTCATTACCTGACTTGAATGTGCAAATTTTAACATGTTTTCCCTTTGTTTCTCCAGTCCTGTCCTGCAGCAGTTTTCACACATTTAGCATCACCCAGCAGTAGCTGTCTCCACACTTCAACAGGCCCATTATGAGACTTAATTTACTGTGGCCAAATCTGTTTCTCTGCCACTCTGCCACCTGTTAGCCTTAGGAGCTCTCTGTTTCTGGTACCTGCCATACATGGGGAAGGAGGTGGAAATTTTTCACTTGGTGTTAAACTGCTGGTTAGTAACTTAGCAGGTTATTTGTGTCTAACCAGTCTGAGATGTATATTGACAGCTGGTTTACACAACTGATACCTTGAGAAAAACACTTCTTATGGCTGCTTTGAGAACTACCTATATTTAGAAGAACTCTAAAGGTAAAAACAGTTGCTGAATTTGTTCTACATGGGCATTATACCAAGGAGTTTTAGTTTTTTACAGCCATGCCACCTCCAACAATAGGTAACAAGGAAGATCATGAGAGATCAAAATCATATCACCAAGTGCAAAACAAGATAATGAATAATGGCATACCATTGTCTGGGGAGGACCTTCCACTGTCATAAAATCCTGTAAAATTGGAACATAAATGACATGACATCAGCATCACTGACCTTCTGAGACAGAGTCACACTAGTGATGCTGATCTGTGCTAAGGATTTCTTGTTCTTTTCATCCCTTTCCCTTTGGTCTTACATAAAGACACATATTCTAGGCAGGTCTCAATTACCTTTAACAGGTGTCTCAGTGATGTTAGTGGCAATCTTACAAGAAGTACTTGGAGAATTTAAGAGACAAGTCTGCTTTCATAATGAACCATAGTATATTTGTGAAATATCTGTGCTGAAAACCTGCTGTGGTTTATAGTGGAAATTCAAGTAGAAATTCTGTTATCTCCTGCTCAGTTGTGCATATGCTGTCCCTGCAGCAGGCTGGGATATATCTGCTGAGCTCTTTGAAAGCAAAGGATTTGCCATCCCTGAAAATGCCAGACTGTCCAAGTAAATTTGTTCAGGCAATTATCAGGATCAGCTTGAAATAACATGAAACAATGCCTCTTCCACATAATTTCTTCTTCTTAAGAACTATAGGCAGCCCCTCATGGTATTCCTTTGGATTCCTCCTGCCTCTGTCCTCCTTTCCAAGAGGGTTTCTTTTTTACACTCCCTTCTACAGTTTGAAAGAGTTACCTGAGTAGAACAGGTTTTGTTTGGGACTTCTGGCTTGCTCAGCATCCAGAAACCACAGAGATGTTCCTTGGGGAGGAGGGTTACTCTTCAGCCCCTATTCTAAAGTTTGATTCTTTGGGAGTGTTGAGGGGTTGATTTTAGTGTGTGGATTTCATAGATCTGTGTTTCTGCTGTACAGCTGACGTGCTCAGCATGTCTGACTTACTATGCAGAACCAGTGCACTCACAGCTCTCCCCAGATATATTAAGCCCATGAAGCCTGCAAAAGTATTTCTGCCAAGAAAATCCATCTATCCTAGTGGGCCCTGAAGTGACCTTCCTAAGAGTCAGTGTCTAAAACTTAATTAAATTTTTACTACTTTTCTAGGTCATATGAAACCAGAAGTCATACCCACAACAGAACTTGAATTCATCCTCAATGATCCATCACACTCGTTCTTCCAGTGAGTATTCATTAATAGCAAGGGTAGTCTCTTCCCTGTCATACACCCAGCTCTGCTGCACAGTTTCTTCCATGTTGCTGCACTGGAAGAAAAGTGAGGGAAGCTATTTTATTTTCTTTTTCAAGAACAGTCCTTCAGGATATAAAGTAGCTTTTCTTGCCAGTATTATCAGAAACGACACAGTCTGCGAAAGTCAGCAAGGACATTTTTTCCAGCAGGTTACCAATTGTTTCTTATTTGCAAGGCATCTAAAAATATTTCAACTATTGAACCTAGTTCAAATTTTTACACTCAAACCCTGTCACTTTTATAGATTTTAGAGGCAAATATCTGACAGGCTCAGGGCTAAAAACTGATGTTGCTACATCCCACTTTATTCATATCGGGCCCTTGCAGATGGTGCCAAGCACTAGAATATCAGCAACTGACTGGCTCCATCCCCTTGACACCTCCCTTCAGATGTTTATATACATTGATAAGGTCCTCTCTCAGTCATCTCTTCTGGAGGCTGAACAGGCCCAGCTCCTTCAGCCTTTCCTCACAAGAGATGTTCCAGTCCCTCGATCACCTTTGTAGCCCTCCACTGGACCCGCTCCAGGTGCTCCACGTCTCTCTTGTCCTGAGGAGCCCAGAACTGGACACAGCACTCCAGATGTGCCTCCCCAGGGCTGAGTACAAGGACAGGATCAGCTCCTGTGACCTGCTGGCAAAGCTCTTCCTGAGGCACCCCAGGATACCTTTGGCCTCCTTGGCCACAAGGACACACTGCTGGCTCATGGACAGCTTGTTGTCCACCAGGACCCCCAGGTCCTTCTCCGCAGAGCTGCTTCCCAGCACATCAGCCCCCGGCCCCTACAGGTCCATGGGGTTATTCCTCTCCAGGTGCAGGATCCTGCATTGGCCTTTGCTGATTCCCTCATTGTAATTTCACAGACACAAGACTAAAGATCCCCTGACACTGTGACACTCTCCCTCTCTGCAGTCTTTGACTGAGGTGGGCAGGCTGGCCAGAATGCCAGCAGGAGAGGAGCATCACATCACAGGGATGCACAGGAACCAGGTGGGTACCATATTTGTGCTATCCTTTCCAGAAAGCATATTTCCTGCCTGCCCCCACAGTCCTTCCATGGTGGCAACAGGGCAAAGAAAAAAAGAGGTTTTACGTAGATACTGTCCCACAGAACTTCATGGGCTGGTGTGCAATGTCATCTTCAGCTACTAAAACAAACTTGTTAACCACAGTGAGCCCTCTGACAAACAAAAAAGCAGAAAAATGCCCTGGATTCTGGAGAGGTGATTAAATTGCATGCCCTGTAAGTTCTTATTATTATAATCACTTTTGATATACCCTGTATAACATTCACCTGGCTTTCATCCCTACCTCTGTCTACTGTTTGTGGTTGAAGAAAAAGTGACATTTATTTTGAGCTAAAAGACAGCTTTGTTCCAGACCAGATGTCTCATTCACTATGCATATGTCAGCCCTGCAGGTGCTATCTCAGACTCAAGAAACAGCAAGTTTTTCAAATAACAATGCAATGTCAAGATATTACTTGGACAAAATAATAGAACACTTTCTCAGCTTCAGTCATAGCCAGTTTTGAGGTTTGAATTTTGGGTTTTTTCACATACAGGGAGTTATATATATATACTTTCTCTTCCACCACTATAACTGAGAACAACTCCACTGACTTCAGAGGAAGGTTTCACATCTATGCTATTAAGAATGAAATTTTAAAGTAGCACATGGATCTGCTGCATATTTGAGGGACTTAGCTGGTTTAACACTTTAATTCTTCAGGGACTGTCTTTAGACTTTCCTGTCTCTAATGCATTGAAAGAAAACCCAAGCTTTCAATGAGTCATTTAAGAATCTCAGCTTTTTGGGGAATATTTTTACTTCAGGGCTACACAGGATCATTGTGTCACTTAGATGTAAACTGTAGAAAGTATCCTTCAATATTTAATCCAGCTGCTACCTCACATAACATACTGACTTCTCCCTTTCACCCACCACAAAAGAACTGTAACATCTTCCTTCTTGGTTTTGGAACACCTGTTTTGGAAACCTGTTGTGTTTTTTTGCAGTGATAGCTCATTGTCACTTCAAATATGGGTCCTCCTCAAATATCATTTGCAAGTGATCCATTTGTGTTTCCTTTCAGGTGGGTGAAATTTTGATTTTAAGATATGAAGAGTAGATTGCCCCTGTGGATACTAATCACATACCTTTTCTTCATCTTAAGATGTGTGACTGTCATAAGAGGTAAATTATTATGGTCCAGATCTACAAAAGTACCTAAAGAAGAACCTATGTAGAACCAGGATTTTCACCAGAGTGACATGCCCCAAAGAGCTGCCTCGTCTCAGAAGGACTAGGAAAATTTTTGGTGGGTCATTTAGTTATACTTAAATATATACAAAGTGCTGAATCTGTCTTTGAAGGAAAACACTGTTCTTCATCCATGGCTGGCCAAATCCACCATCCAAGCTTCCCTCTGACAGATAGGAGCTTTGCACACTGCATCACTACCCCACCTAAAATGCTTTGCTTGTGGGTAGTTTGGGACATCTTGGGCTGATTTCTGTCACAGGTCCAGAGAAAACCTCCTCAACCCTGCACAAGCCAACCCTAGAGCTAGAGCCACCAAGGAGTGAGGAGAAGGACAGATGGGCTGCCACACTGCACTGTAAAAAACTTTACTTGTGGGTATCTGAGGCATAGTATAAACCACAATGCCCTTTTACAACTGTGTTGCTGGCCCTGTGTTATATGGAAATTAATCTCTGTTTTTAAAGAGTTGCATATTCATAATTCACCCCTAGAGACTTATTAACAGGATGCTCAGTTATCCAGCCTCAGAGGGCAGTTGTAACAGCATTTTGTTTGGATGTAGGTTAAAAGCCCTTAAAGGGAAATCAGTTTTAATGTACACTTTACATTGACACAGTTCCACCAATGCTTGAATAGTTTTTGTTATCTAATCAGTCATCTACTTCTTCCAGTCACCAGGAAGAGAAAGTCTTGCTGTGAGGTGACAAACACTCATCCTTTGCCTTCACTAGACAAGATGAGATCATAAACTTCTGGAGGTCCTTATTCTTCCTGGCTGACTTTAAGGGATGCCTGCTCTTCCAGAGTGTATATTTCTCTTCACTGACAGCCAGGGGAGCTTAAACAAGTTGAGAGGGGGATGGCTGCAGCATGTGAAGTTTCATCTTTCCATGTGAGCCCTGTCCTCTATGTCTCACCTCAGAGCTGTGTACTGACCACAACAGCTCCCTGAGCATGGCCTGGTGATGTCCTTCCTCTAATGCACAAGTCATTTACTGGAAGTGTTACAACACAAGAGGGAAGTTTACTGGTACTTACCCAAATGGCTTTTTTGTGGCAATTTTCAATGCAGATTCCCAGATACAGCCTTTCTGCTGCAATACCTAGCTGTAAAACACCTAATAAGAAAAAAAAATCCTGAAGTTTTCTCATTGAGGAAGGAGAATGCCAGCTGTGGAATGTGGAAATGTTCACCAACCTGTCTTGGTCTTGGTGGTCACGTGGATCTGAGTCGAGGTGGTGAGCACCTGTTTGTGTGTAAATCACTCTCTCTCGTATATTTTTGTAATTAATATCATTGCTGTTACTGGTTGTTTCTCATCCCATTGCTGTTTGCTTTCAGGAAATTGCTATCTCGACCCATAGTCTCTGCCTTTGTCCCTCTCTGCCTTTGTCCCTTTTTTGGAGGAAGGTGCAGAGAAGGGGAACAGCTTATTTGGAGTTCAATTCCCACCTGGTTCTAAACCACCACAGGGACATATCCAGGCTTGCAGCCATTTTAAGGCTAAAATTTCTCAAGGCAACAGACTTCCTGTTAGCAAGAGACTGAAGAGGTGATCAAACAGTTTGCAGTTAAATATTGGATTGTGCTTCAGTGTTGAAACTTCAAATAATTTGTCTTATAATTATTCTGCTTTTCCAGATTCAAAATATTTTATAAATACATGCTTTCCAGGTCATGTAAATCAGTGTCACACTCAGTGTGCTCAGTGATGAGGAAGGAACATCTGTTCATTTGTTCAGTAGTCATCCAACGTGGCTTTTTATATTTAAAATAGAAAAGTGGTAGTATCATTATCACAAATTTCATGCAGTCTGTTCATATATTGTTGCATTTGCAGTTAAATTTCCCTGACAAACAATTCATCACCATACAACCTACCACAAAACTCCAGCCATCTCTGTAAAACAATCTGCACAATTGCAGTTATATTGGGCAGCAGCTGGCAATGAAAGGAATTGAGACTGCTTTAGACCGAACAGAAAAATTCAATCAGTACAATAGCAGTGGAGCTCTCTCTAACAACAACAAAGCAGCAGCAACAAAGCAGTTGCAACTCTTCCTATAAAGAAGGCAGATTGGAGACAGCCTGCCCATGAGCTCTGTTTCCCTTTAGGTAGAGCCCTTTTATAGTCTGTTCAGTGCAAGCAGGTACTGGCAGTGTGTAAGGCTCAGCTTTGTGAAGTGCTGCCATCCAGGGTTTTCAGTGAAATCAGGATGGAGCTCAGGGATCAGTGTGGAATCAAGCTCCCATTAACTGTTAACTTTACTTGCTTAGGAGAAGAGCCAAAATATGTTTCATTCTTCAGTAGCCAAAAAGAATGGAAGAATATCCAATGGACTGTGCATTCATGGTCAGGGGGAGAAGCTGCAGCAGGACAAATTGCAAACATTTCATTTCAAAGACAGGACCTGACAACAGCACAATGTAGAAATGTAGGTGGAGTCCAGCTGGGCTGATGTACATTGTACTGTACCATTTGAATCAGCATCATTTGAATTGTACTGACAGGTGTGAGGTGATGAGAGGCAAAGTGAAGTATTAATGTAACAATACTTTATCTTTTTACTTAAAAGATCAAATATGAGTCACCTCCTTAATTGGTACACAGCATAAAGTCAAGGTAAAGACTTTTGTCTTCTCAATCTCATTTTTCTGCTGTTGTTCTTGATTATTGAAGGGATTCATGAACAGGCTTTAGCTAAGTTTAGGCTCTTTGAAAGCTGTTCATTAACTGTGTTTGTCCCTCACTGGGAATTCCCAAAGCATGGCAAAAATCCCTCTGCTAAACTTCAAAGGTATTAAAGGTAATCCAGTCAGCCTAAGAGCCATTTTTTTTCCAAATTTTCAAACAATTCCACATCACTTTTGTTGCCATGTAATTTATGGCAAAACTGCAGACTGACTCTGATTGCAAGGATGGCTCAGGAAGGGCACACGTTTGCCAGCAGCTACTGCTTTACCTGGCATTTGCCTTGCCTGTGGTTCACAAAGCGTGGCCTGCTGCTCTTCAAAAGGGTGCAGACTTCCTGCAGAGCCTTTGGGAGAAAGTGCATCAAGTTCTGGCATAAAACTCTACAAAGCCTAAACATTTATGATGATGGAAATCTCTAAAAGCAAGAATTCCTGGGCAGTTTTGTCACTCAAGTACCAAATGTGAGGTATCCTAAGGATGCTCTTGCTTCTCAGACTCAAGAAAAAAGGGTCAGATCTTTGTAACCTCTACCTTTGTCTATACAACTGAGTAAAACAGTCCAGGGACCATGGCTCCTGAGGCTAACTGGCAGAACACTCCTTGCAGTCTGTGCATGACTTACCCTGTTGCTTGTGCTGATTTTTTAGGAACAGTCCATGACATACATTGTGATCCAAACTGTGCCTGATCATTCCTTTGGGAAAAGGTGGTTTCAGAGATCTTCAGAGCTCTGTGGGAAGGGGACCAAATATCTGTGGATGCTGCAGGTCATGTCACTGGTCCACATTAGACAGAGCCTGTGGGTAGCAACAGGGGGATGACCTACACAGTCCTCTCTGGGCAAGTGGCCTGGGGGCAGAGCCAGCAGCACATTGCAGAAACAGATTTCACTTGCCAGACAGCTGAGCTGGCAGCAGGCTGACAGCTCCAAAAGATCAGAAAAGCAGCACCTCTGCTCCAAAAGCAGTAGCTAGACAGAACTACTTCTGAAAGGTAAAGGATCCCAACTCCCAGGAGAACGTTATCCTGGAGCTGGAAAGATACGTGCTCTGTCAATTTAAGGTTGACAGCGACTGGCTGAGCACATGCTTAGTGTTGTTGGACCTCTGCTCTCAGCCAGATACTCTTATCACCCACCAAACTGTCCAAGCCAGCTCCCCACACTTCTTCAGGGCTGTGGGGTGGCCACACAAACTTAGCAAATCTAGAGTTCATCTTCTTAGATGAAAATTGTGGTAGCTGAACCCCTGCACTCCTGAGTACCCACCCGCCTGCAGTGATACTGCATCGTCAGCCCCATCCCCTGCTGGAGCCATTTCAAAAAGGTCATTATGTCCATTTGCCTAGTGAAGTACTGCCATCATATCTTTTCTGGCATGAAACAAGCATTTGGAGCATGCTCTAATAATGGAATAGCAATCAGTCTTTAGAAAATTCCACTGCTAACGTTTCTGCATGCCTAATTTAAGTTGCTGAACCCATATATAGCCAGTAAAATGAAATGGCCTGATTTTCAGAGATGCTCAGCTCTTCCACATAAGTGCCTTTGCAAGACAGATGATTTACTAGGCTGTGCTGTTAAGCTTGTTAGCTGCTGGCTCTGAAGTTTCAAAGGCTAATCTAAACTGACAGAAATAGGCGTTTTGCAGAGGGATCATCATAGAGGAGAAATATTTTATAGGAGTACACACTGAATCTATATATAGAGACTGGGCCATCAGCCAGGGTGTGCAGGCCAAAAAAGCTGTTTCTACCAGAAACAATTGATAAAGACATTGATTAAAGATTTGACAAAGAAGTCATGTATTTTTATATGCAATCCCATTTATTCACAACAGCAATGACAAAAATGCAAGGACTGCTGTTTCCTTCACAGCATTGATTTAGCACAGAAGCTTGTAGACCTGTGCTCCTCTTTGCAGTAGCTCATTCAGTAAACACCTCCCTGCAGCTGGAGAGGAGGAACTGCTCCTCTCCCTCCATCAAGACTACAGCTTCTTTGGAGTCCCATCTGGAATCAAATAATGCAATGAAGTTTCTTTCTCCTTGGCACCAATCTCTGTTTTTGGCTTGCCTGAAAGCCTTTATTTTTATTATCATGCAACATACACCCTCTTGTCTTTTCTCTTTCCTTGCTAGTTGCCCTGCTCCTTTCTCACATGATCAAATATGCCTTAGTATGTACCTGTTTCCTGGAGGCTGATGGTTGCTGCTGTTGTCTCCCCTCAAAGTATGGTTACTCATTGTCTGAGATGAGCAGTGGGTTTTTTAGCCTCACCTGTGTGTCCATAGAAATCTTAGGAAGGGATCTCACAGGCTTTGCTGTGCCTTGGATAAAGACCTCTCACCAGCTCCTTCCTTTGTGTGAGATGTCCTCCCTCCCACAGATCTCACAGACAGCATTCAAAATATTCACTGACAGATGAAAAATCGATTCAGGACCCAAAGGCAACGAGGAAAAAAATTGCAATGAGGAAAAAAAATAATTCCAAAATCCCAGTTTGGACTCACTCTAAATCAGTGGGAGAGGAAGCAAAAATTATGTTTTGAGTAGGACATTTATTTCTTCTTAATGACTAGGTGCAAATACTGATGTTCACTTTGTGACAAGGAAACTTTAGCAAAATTGCAAATGGATAAGTAACTATTCAGTACTGTGCTTGCATGCTCTTCAAAATTTTAATTATTCCAGTAAGTAGAGAAAATATTATTTATTCTTCTCACGAGACAGAAAATGAGCAAAAGACAGACAGCAAGGTCTGCTCTTTTAATTCATTAATATAGTAATCTATATTCCACATTTTTGCAAATCAAATTTGTCCTGCACAGTAAATGCAGCTTGGCAAGACTTCACTTGAGTGTATGTGATTTTGCTAATCTCCTTTCAGACATTCTTGACCACTCCACTTTTTTGCAAACATCAAAGCAGAGATCACAGTAGTTGTTTCTTCTTTTTTTTATTATTTTGCTAGGCAGGAAGTGAAATATCCCATGAGTACCTTCAGTGAAATAAAGATGCTGATTTGACAGATCTTAAAATCTTGTAGTGACTGGAAATCAGAGGACTCACACAGAATCTGTATTGCAGATGTCTCCCAAACCTCACTTTTGGGTATATAATTGTAAGTAAAACATAACAATCCTTTATTAATTTGACCTTTTTTATGATTTTTGGCCTCCTTCAAGCCCCTATACAAACGATGCCTTCAATCACTTTTACTTAGGCCACCAGACTTCTATATTTTCTAGTAATGCAAAAGTAAATGTTGCATGCATCCCATAGTAGTACATATCAAACAGCTCTTTCATACAATTTCTTTAGGCAGTTGTTATTTTGCAAAAACCAGTTATTTTTTAAAAATATCTAAATTCTTGCAGAGTTATTAAAACAGACTGATTCAATTAACTTCCATGCTGAGAGGGTCTAGGAAATTTTGATTTCTTGGCCTCTTCTCAGAAGCAGGAAAAGACAAGAATTTTGTATTTCAGCCAGGGTACAAATTTGATGTACTTCTCATTTCCAGAGCCCTCCATACAGGATCTGAAGTTGTCATCATACATGATATAAGTAATTTCATGCTTGGTATGTCTGACATATTGTGGACATTGTATGGAAACTATCTGGTCAAGATATAGTCAACCATTAAGTAAAAGAAACTAATTGCAAAATTCAAGATCCATGCACTGACTTGTAGCTAAAGCTATCTTCTGGCATAACAACTTTGCACCAGGAAATGTATGGATCTTCCTATTTGTTCCTACCAAGCTTTCCTACATGAAACTTTCATTGGTTGTTTGTTTTTAATAATTATTGCATGCAGAAGTGTTAATGCTATTTGAATATTTTATTTCCTGGTCCAAATTCAGCTTCTTGCCAAATGTCTGTATGTAAGTTAAAAGGTTTAGATGGACTGACTTCTATTCAGACTGGGCAGCCAGTGGGCCAAGGAAACAAATTGATATAAGCATGTAAAGAATAGTTCATATTGTAGCATACCTTGGTTATTCTGCCTAAATAATTCATCAGCATTTAGTCCAGTAGGGAACTTCTTGCCCCTGAAACAGACTTGATGTTTGCCCTATAAAACAATGGGACCTCACAGCAGCAGAATCTTCCTTTAGGTAAAACTAGATAAAAAATTGGACTAGTTTAGATTTAAAAGATTAAACAAGGATAGGAAGAGCAAGAGAAAAGAGTAAAAAAACAAAAAAGGAGACCATAGGAACTAGAGGAAGGCAAGTACCTGAGGTCAAAATAAGGTTCATTTGATATATTCTGCCAAATAATTTAAAGTTGGCAGAACATTTCAAAACTTAAAGAGATTAACATCCTAAAGGTCTGCCTATCTTTTCTATCATCTTGTCTCTTATTCCCCATTTTTCTTTGACATTTTTTTCTCTTTCTCTTTCTTTCTCCATCATATTCAGCTTGAGGCATGTCCCATTTCAAATTCTGTTCATCATATACAGTAAAGGTGCAAACATGCATTTTATTAGTCCTATTTGTATGAGGATAGTTCCCTGATTTGAGTGTGATTTCCTCATGGTGTAAATCCATGCAAGGAAGAATTAGCATTAGTGATGTTGGTATATGTGGTTTTAAATAAGCATGCTGTTCTTTACATGGAGAGAATTATTGTGAGGAAATCTATTGATTCAAGTGATATTGCTTATGTGAATAATCTGCTAGGTTGGGCAAGCAAAATGCACTCTCTTCCTCTTGGCTGTAAAGAGAATACTGACTGTGAGCCATAGGGTCATCATATTCATGAGTACAGAACACTAAAGTTACAAAGAACTCATGCACACCAAGTTTGGGAATTAAACCATCTTATATATAAGCATCAATATCTTATATGGACACTTAACTTACAGGGTTTCCATCCTGTTTATATTGGGCATCTGGTGTTTTGATTTGTCAGAGAAGATCATTCTAAGAAGGATGTAAAATCTTCCTACCATTTGTTCATATAATGTTTGTCCTTCTCATTTTCAAACCCTAGGATCATTATTTATAGATAAAGGAAATCTGGATTATCACACAAGAATGAGAGAGTTCTTCATTTGTTCATAATTTATTCTCATCCTGCTGCTAGTTTTGGCAGTTCAGCCATTAGACACAGTCAGACAATAAAAGCTCACAGCATGATGCTTATCTGTAGAGTTTTGTTCAGTTTTTGCAATCTAGGCAGCGATATTCTCTTGTTAAGTAGGGACAAAATTCTGTGTACCATGCAAACATGTTTTTAGGCCAGCTATGTGCATTATCTACTGTTGAAACAAATATAAGCCATATTTCACCAATGATGACAAAATCTGGCATTTTATCTCAAAATAAAATGCTCACTCAGCTTCAGAACCATGTTTGGGTATGAGATAAGAACCAAAACAAAAACACTTTTAAAAGATTGAGTTTGTATAACCCATACATATTTTATTCTTGTAGTCGTAGTTACACTCCCGGGTCCAAATGAAAATTAACTGTATTAACAAATATGGTGACTAGAAGCTGAAATATTTATCACTCAGTTATCACTCAGTTATCACTCAGTTATCACTCAGTTATCACTGAGTTATCACTCAGCCATCAGTCAGCCAGTCCTGGTGTCTGCACAGAGGTAACCCTGCACTATTGTCCTGTTGATCAATCTGCTATTCCAGTTCCTTTTCTGTCAAAGAATTTATAGGGAAATTTTGACAGGCAGTTTGTCAACTCAACTAAACCCAGGTTATTCTTATTTTACACCTCTGAAAAAAAAACATCATATGGTTTTAATTTTGGTCCCTGGTCAATTTTTTAAGGGATGGTGTGTAGTGTGTAGGCAGCTTTCCTAATTCCCTTGTGATATTAATACTTCTTGTTTCCCCTTTTGCAGTCATTAAATGATTCCTGGTACTGTCCACCCTGATAGGTACAAGAAGATGCTGGAATGTCTGATTCATCCCAGTGAACTGAGGGACAGTGATGCACAACCTTATTTCAAGCACTGGTAACATAAGACCTTGCATTTGGATGCAGCCCATTGTAATGGAAAGACGGCAGAATCAGCTGAGATCATTGGGAAGGGACCCACAAGGATCATCAAGTCCAACTCCTGGCTCTGCACAGCACCATCCCCAAGAGTCACACCATGTGTCTGAGAGCACTGTTCAAACACTTCTGGAGCTCTGTCAGGCTGGTGCTGGGACCACTTCCCTGGGGAGCTGTTCCAGTGCCCAAACACCCTCTGGGGAAAGAATAATTTTCTAATATCCAACCTAAACCTCTCCTGACTCAGTTTCAGGCCCTTCCCTCAGGTCCTGTCATTGATCACCACAGAGAAGAGATCAGTGTCTGTGCCTCCTCTTCCCCTCATGAGGAGGCTGTAACTGCAGTGAGGTCTCCCCTAAGTCTCCTCTCTCCAGGTTGAACAGAGCTTTTAACACTAAATACAGAACTTCTCTTCACTTTTTACATGTGCTTTAAAGTGCTTTAGAAATGCAGAATGCACAGGCAGGCTTACAACATGCATTAAAGTTTCACACACAGAGTTTCCCAGGGGAAAGACCTAACATTTATGTTGGGACTTCTACTGAGCAAATCACCCCACTTCAATGAACTTAAATGGCAGAGAAAAATCCAGGCTTGGTATTAGGGCAAATTTTTTAATGGCAGGAATAATGAAGCTCTAGGGAGTTTGCACAAGGATATTGTTGAATATCCATCCCCAGAAATCTTTGAAAAAGACAAAAACTGTAGCTATAGGTGATCCTGTCTAGGAGCAGCCAGCTGAACTTCATGAATACTTGAGGTCACCTCCAGCTTTATTTCTGTATGCTACCCTGTTCCATAACTTTTTATGAGTTATACCAGCAGGACAAGCCCCTTCAGCATGGTGGAAGTGTGTACTGCATCAGACAATGTGCTTTGTGTGGATCAGGAAATCCACTGCAGCAGTGGTTGAGGTGGTCCACAGGCAGCTCAAGCAGCCACACAGGAGTTACAAACCATGCCAGCCAGGGTGCATTGCCCCTACCAGTGAATCACCACCCTGAGAAGCATGAGACACAAGCCAGAAGGACAGACAAAATTAGAGCTTAAAGCAGAATAATTATGTGAGACTCTTTCTCAGTATCGAAAGGGGGAAAAAAGGTTGCCAATAGATTTTCTAAGAAAGCCACTGACATGAGAGTAGCAAACACACTCTTATTCTGCACTTTCTGCACAGCTAGAGTGCAAGGCAGATCTAAACTTTGGCTTTTCCCATTAGTTTCTTGCAGGCTTTCTTCCAATGTAGATTAGAAAATTGAAGAGGAGCAGCAGAGTCGGAGATATCTATCAGGACCAAAGAACAGCAATGATATTTTTCAGAGGAAGTGTGAGAAATGCTTCGTAGGAATGAGAAGAAATCATGCACCATCCTGTAAGTTCTTCAAAGCAGTGCCCAGAAAGTACTTATTGCATAACTTTCCTATTACAATTACATATAATGATGATGATGGCAAGGAGGTCCTTAATTTTAGCACCATTAAATGAAATGCAGGTAACAAGTGATCACTGTCAGGTTGAGAGTATTTAATCTTCTTTATAAATTGAAACACCATGCATAATTCCTACTGGTGTTGTATTTATATCCTGAACAGATGGATTTCCTTGTCATCCTTGTTGTCTCAGCAAGGATGCCAAGATTTGAGAAAACCCAGAAGAATTAAACACCAGGACAAATGAGTATCACTGGGGGAGTTTTGTAGTTTCCCTTCAAAGTAAAATATAATTAAAAAATCATCCCCTTATTGCTGCAAGAGGAGAGAGATAAGAAGAAATATTAGGAAATTTACATTGCCAAGACAAAGACTTTAAGAAACCCTATAATGCAGGGCCAAGGACTTATAACTTAAACCCAAAGATGTTCTATATTAATATGGTATCTAATGTCTAAATGTTAAAGACAGTCTGGTTTGAATACAGTATTTAATTTATGGCAGGTACAGATGGGAATTTTCTGTTTCCTTTTCAAGTCAGGATTTCTGATCTGTCCAGTGACTGATCCCAAGACAAAGGACTGGATAGTAAAATGATGATTAGAGTTACATTTCATGAAATCTGAAGGACTATCTCAACATTAGCAGAATGCATCTTCAGTGACCAAGGCAGCAGTCCAGCTCTGCCATGAGAGACTCATCAATCCATGACCAGCACAGAATGTGGCTTCTTCTCTGACTCACCCTGCTCTTGGTACCAGTTATTAAACTTATAAAATGTATCTTAATAAAATGGAAGGAACACACATCTTTCAGTGTCCTACATTCACTTCCTGTGAAGTCATAAAGTTCAGCAGCCTCATTAACTTTGCAGTGTCTGAGCCTTAGTGCATAAGCCAAGTTCACTCAGCCCTCTACAAATGCAGCTGGTTTACAGTACTTAAACACTTCAAAAAAAAGAATGAGAAAAGAGGTTGATCAATAATTACTACTCCTACAGTGAGACAGCCATGAATTATTTTAGTCAGAGTAGATTGTCCACAACCTAAACATTTATTTTTGTTACATTCCTTTTGAAGCATCTAGAAGTTGTGCTGTTGAACAGAGTAGTTTTCTTATTTTAGTCTGAAAAAATTGCAAGAGTGAAAAAAAAAGCCAAGGAAGAATAATATAATATTTCTCATGGACTAACTGGTTTAATTTCCCAGTTGGTGAAATAACAAATAAAACCATGTAGTTTTGTTTTTAAGACTAAAATATTCTGTATGAACACATGAGTACATTCGCCACTGTGATATTGAAATACTCAGCTACACGTGGACAATGAATAGAGATATAACCTTCATTAGAAATTATGTAAATCTAAATAAGTGAGCATAATCTGGTGTCAGATGATGACGTGACAGGGTGCAATTGCAAGTAAAACCATAAATTAAAATATGGAAGGAGATGGACATAGAGATATGGCCTAATAAAGTAAAATCTACTTTGCACCTTGAACATGTTTTCTGCTATAATTTCTGCGTAGTGTTCTTATGATCTATATGGGTGCAAACTTCATCAGCATACATCTATAAATTCTTAGTGAACACTATTTTTTCAGGTAGAGTTTATATCACAGCTGTCTGTTACTTTTTTCTTTTTCAATAAGTTCAGTATTTATACCACAAACATCCCAGTTTTGCTCTCCAAAGAATTTTCCACATTGGATCAAATTTTTTATAATAAACAAGCAAATTAAAGTCCTCTTTAACATCCTCTTCCTATGTTTCCTCCTATTTCTTCCCGTTATTTGAGTGTGCCTTGGGCATTCCCTCCCTCTGGCTGGAGGCTGAGCCTGTGCTCCAGGTCTGAGACAGTGACAGGGCAGGTGATGCCTTTCTCTGCAGAAACCCTGCACTTGCCATTCTGCTGACTCAGGGGAGATTTCTGCATGGCTGGGTTGCAAGTGCTGAAATCCAATATTAAGCAATAGTATATCTCACTTCACAGCAACATTTTAATAAGGGTTTTAGAAATAGGCTACTAAACCCAAGTTCTGGTAAAAGCAGAGAGACCAGAGGACAAACCCATTATATATAGAAGTTGTCTTTACATTTCCTATTTCATTTTATGCTGGGTCATTCACTACTCTGCTGCAATAATGTATTGAACCTCTTCTGTTAATTATTCCTGTACTTTATCAATGACAGTGGTTATTGGCTGTTATTATACATGTGCATACAAATTAATAATAGAGAGATGGGAATTGCCTCCTTTTTCTTTTTAGTTTGACTTCTTAAGGCTTGTATAGCTGCCAATTTTCCAAAGACTGAGCTTTCAGCACTTTCAATAGTAAACATTATTATCAGAAAATGCTCAGAAAATGAGGGGCCAAGTTATCTTTTAACATTACACCACTTTCTGTGGGCAAAAGAGGTAATCTAGGGCACAAGAAAGAATTATTGTGCAAAATTCACAAAGAAGGAATATGCAGGTACTCCATCTTAGACTAATAAATGCATTTTCTTCACCAAGAAGAGGCAAAGGAATAATGTCATTGAAGACAAAGAGCCATTGGACAGGAGGCATCTGGGTGTGCTTCACTGGAAGTGAGCTGCATGTTCTTGGGCCATATCTTTGGGGCAGCCAGGAAGAATTTCCATATCCTATATGATCTCAAATGATTATTTACTGAACTTGGTATTGTATAAATTTCAATTCCATTTTAAATCCTGTGAGAGAAAACACAGTTGTGTTCCTGAAATACAGGAATGGGAATATAGGAACCAGGAAGTTGCTCCTGGATGAGCCCCAGGGCTTTTGTGGAAAGAACAACCACACACATCATAGACAGAGCAGGAGCAGTAGTTTTTAGGGTATCAGATTCACAAGAGCTTCTGCTATGACAACAGGTTTGCTTCTTTCCATCCTCCACCATATTAGCTCACAGGATGCATGGCACAGAATCCTGATAAAATCCCATTGATTTGTTATGTATTAAAGTTTGCCAAATACTAACCCACAAACTTGGGATAGAATTAATTTCTTCTGCCAAAGCACTTAATCTAAATGCTGCAACAATCTAATGAAGAAAATGTTGATTTGAAGGTTGCCTGGGAAAAGGATACACATAAATACTTATTCCATGAATTTAAGAGATAACAGTATGACAAAGTTATTTCAATAAAAAAACTTGCCAGTTGTGCAAACATTTTTTCCCTCAGTGTGGTGCCATGGAATCAGTAGAAAATTAAATCTTCCCACCTCATAAGAGGACGTGATGAAGAAATGAAAATAAGAAACTAAGTAAGAAAATATTAAATCTTTAATTAAATGCCTTCTTCAGCATTTTGCTGAAATTACTAAGGGATTTCTGTGAATTGCAGTTGTTTTCTTTGGCTTACAAGCTGAATCTGGAGGTTTTATACTCCCTGATAGAAGTGGCTGTTGAAAACAGGGCAGAAATTATGAGGACTAAAGCTCACCAGTTGTGACAGGCCTTTAATTATCTCACTGAAAACTGAAAGGGGGAGGCAGGAAATATTTTATGAGTAATGTGTTTCTTACATTTTGGAGGAAAAGAATTAATAAAAATACAATGGGAAACGCCATGATAGTTCACGTCAGGACTGTGAAAGGCACATAACACCCTATTTTGGGACAAAAAGGAAAAAGGTTAGAAAGTAAAAATCCTGCAAAAACCAGGTCCAGTGTTCTGGTACAAGAACCCAGTCCAGAATGGATGTTTTTCAGTACTGCCTGGCTGCTAACACCAGGATTTCAGATTCTTGCTTTATCTTTGCTGATAACAAAAGCCATCCTACTCCTCCCTGATCTTCTCTCCTACCTGGCTCCAGCTCTCAGCATCATCTTCTCTGAGTTAGAGCACTGTCCTGGGCAGAGGAGACAATTTCTCAGCACCTGAGTACACTGCAAACCCCGCCACCTCTCCCAGCATCCTCGTTTGAGCAAGAGAGACCCTCAACCCTGCAGGCGTGTCCCTCCTCCCAGAGGCCATCAGCGTCCAGCTCCTGCCGTGGCAGCAGCTCCAGGTGCACCCCGTGCCCAGGCTCTCCCTGGAAGCAGAGCAGCAGCACCACTGGCCCAGCCTTTCTGCTGGCTTTGTGCTGCCCACAGCCCCTGCCTGCAGCTGCTGCCCTGAAGAAGCTCCTCTCTCTACACCGACCTCGCAGGCAGCCGAGGCACCAAACACAGCGAGCCTGGAGGAGAGATGGGGACTGGGCCTTTCCCAAGCTTCCACATCTTGTTGGATACTCATAAGTAAGGGAAGAGGAAATTTTCCTGTGTACAGCAATGTGTGTGTGTGTTAATGACAGTAGCAATGCTGTAGGGTTGTGATCCTCTTTGTTTTGGATTCAAGTACTGCTGTGTGAGCTCTTTTGAGAAGCCAGCCACCCCTTCATTTCATGTTATTCAGTGTTCCTTAGTAATATCACAATTGAGAAATAACATATAACATTTGATGAAATATTAAATTAATAAATTTAACTAATCACTTTTTAAATACCTATCAATTCAAGAACTAAATGAAAGTAAGAGATCCATTGAGGAACAAATTTTTAAGCTCCAGGTGCTGAATTCACGTCTCCCTTTTCAAAGACAAGGATGACAAAAGCTAGGTGCACTTCTGTTCCCTCTCTGTGTTGCACATAGGTATTTATGGTCCATGAATTACAGTCTGAAGACCATGAGAGGCCTGTGAGGCCACAGAAGGTCTACAGGCAGCATGAAGCTCTACATTTCATGATAAAAGTGCTTGGAGGTTTGTGAAAAATAGATAGTGTCTGAATAGAAATGTTGATGTTAAACATATCCATGATTCAAATAGCCCAGAGATCAGACAGATTTCTCTACCCAGGAAAATGTTCAGGATCCCACTGATTTACCTTCCCTGCAACCCATTTCAACTCCCTGTCTGCTCAGGAAGACCCAGGGAGATGGGTTTTGTGGCTGCCACACATAGTTTACATTCCAGTCTTTCTAGAGTTCAGGTCTACCTTTTACTGGAGACAAATGAGTAAGAATATTAAGGCATGACCTGTAGAATTCCCAGATCAGAAGTGTTTCCTGGTCACATTTTCTACCACTAAAATTGTACACCCCATCCATATTCCAAAACAGTCTTTTCCAGTGGTTCCTCTGTACCTTGCCCATGATGAGTGGCATTTTTGACTGCAACATCCTTTGGGTTTCCAAACCACTTGTACTGCCATAATCTCCCACCATTTTTGCCACCTCTAGCTGAAACTTGATGAAAACAGCATTAAGATTATGCAGTTCTGAGGATTATCCATAGGCCTCCAACTGCGGTCATGAGGACTTCTTGAGGATGACTATTTGGGAAGTCTCGTTTTTCTTTCATTTTTAAAAGGAAATTTGTGTTTTCATTAATCCCCTGAAGTGCAAAGAGCAACATGACTGGGAAGCCTTTAGTGTGATCGGGGAGAACTGAAATCAAACATAGCAGAGAATGAGAAGAGGGATGTAGAAACTGCAGACTGGGTGGACAAAGTCAGTTTCTAAATAATGGCTGCTCTTAGATCAGCTTCTTTCTTGTGGTCAGAAGCCACTTGATCCAGGCTAGCAGCTCTGCTACCTGTGAACAATGGGTCTGTCTGCAGGAAAATGTCTCTGCTGGAAGCTGGGACAGCTGTCACACCAAGCCAACTGGCTGAGAGCAGCAGCAGCCCTTTCAAGAGCATGTGGCAGAAGATCAGAAGATGGCATTTCAGCTGCCTGGCTCTGTGAGACCTGTCTCCATGGAGAGGAGACCAGTCACCTGCTAAGATTAGAGCCACCTCTGCCTGAAATTCCCTGCACACCCTTTAATGAACCCACGCGAGCTGTCAAAGTCCACGTGCTGAGTTACCTCATCCCTCTTCAAAAGTCAGGATGTCACGACCTGGGTGCACGTGCTGGTAGTGCTTGGAGAGCAGTTATCACCCAGAAACTACTGGGATGTGCAGCCATGCACCAAGGCACAGCCAGAGGAGCACCTGCATGGGCAGGGCAGGGTGTGTTGCTCTGCAGCTCCAGGGACACTTTGCTTCCCAGGGTTGGGAGGAGCACAGGAGGAAAGGTTAAAGGAGCAGAGCAAAGCACCTGGTACTCTGTAAGGACATCCAGCAGTGTCAGTTTGCCCTGGTGCTACAGAATCTCTCAGAAACACAGTGCCAGCAGTCTTCATCAAGACTAAGTACAACAGCAGCTGCTCTGTGAACCTTTCATGCTGTTGGCTAAACCTGCACAGAGCTCAATTGCCTATGGAGCCTTGCAGAGTGGGGTTTACCCACCTGGTGCAGAAGATGTCAGATCTTACCCAAAACACTTGTCTTACTACCTTACTCTTGCTACTTTAACTTAATGACCAGTCTCAGTTTTGCTCTACTGACTGCCTTTTTATTGATGAAAAAGAAAATCATTTTTTAAGTGACAAGAGAACAGGTTTTCTCCCATTTTTTTTGTAATGTCAACCTCAAAAACTACTGACATCAATAATGCTGAACATCATGAGAGGAAAATCAGGCCCCACAGATTCAGAGAAGATTTAAAGGGATCACTGGCTCAGAAAAGGTATAACACAATTTTCATTGTCACCAAGAGTTGTACCATCCCACCAGCAAGGAAAGCTTCTCTTTCAAGAGCGTTTTTCAAAGTGTCTTTAGCAGGTCAGTATACTCTGTGCTGAGCCCTCTTCTGGTGAGGGCTACTCAGCAGATACTTGAGATTGAACAAATGACACAGGAAGAATCGTTTTGTTTTCTCATCTCCAGCGTTGAGAAAGTCTGCTTAATGAAAGTCCAGCTTTTGAGGTACTGAGCCATCTGTGGACAGCCACATTCTGAAACCTGCTTATTTGTACACAATCCTGATGAGGGATTTCAGACGCTTAAGCAAAACCTGTTCACTGGAACATTGCTTAAACTGCTGTTCATACACTGAAGCATTCCATGAGAACAAAGGGATTTTTCTGGTCCACAGAGTGCATTTGAACTCTGTCCTGAACTGCAGAGTCTATAATACACTGTGCTGAGAAATACTGAAGAAAGCCAAAAGATTCCAGCATGAGTGAGACACTGAAATGCACTTAGACCTTCAAGAGCTGACATTAGTTATGTGCATTGGGAACAGCTGTCACGTAAATAATTCCAAATCTTTGGTCTGTACTTCCACATTTTGTTCCTTTCTAGTTATTATATTTCCTCATTTTTCAAATTCCCCATCATAAAATCAAACACTTCTTGTCAAATATTTCTTGACCTCTTGTTTCATATCTCAACTGCAATGTCACCACTTAATTTCACTTCACTCAGACAATCTAGATCATGTAATAAGTTCATTATTTATTGGAAGTTAATTATATATTGTCTAATATAATGGTCTATATTAGATATGTTATAATGATATAGCAGAACAACTATATAATACATTATACAACATATTATATAATTACTACACGTTGTATAATACATTGTATAATTACTACACTGTAGCATATACAAATATTACCCACCATTACAAAATTTAATAACAGAATTATACCTAATGTGATATTTTAAGATATATTTAATGCATGTATAGGGCTAATGAATCATACTTTTTTGTTAATCTCATTGATTTTTAACAATGTGTTCATTAGTTCATATCAAGCTCAAAGAAATGTTTCCTTTTCACAGCATTTGCCTTTAAAAAAGAACAAAAACTAAAATAACTGATCTATCTGTCATCCACTATTAAGGCACTTTGGCTATTTATTAGGTATTATTCATGTTACAAGATCATTTCCACGACATCATATTCCAATTTTACTTGTGTCCTCAACTGGCAAACTGGAATTCTTTTAAGAGTAGTGGTATTAAAGCTTCCAGTTACATCTCATCTCTACAGATAAACAGACCAAAATTATCTATAGCATGGGGAAGAAGCTCTGGATCTTCCCTGGGGTTTAGAATGTAGTTTCTTGACATATCTTTTGGGGAATATTTTTAAGGTTGGTCATAATCAATGCTCTGTTTACAGCACAGAGCTGCAAACCAAATCTGCAGCCCTTTCTAGCAAGCTAATTAGAAGGACTCATTATGTAAAAGAGGATATTCCAGCAGAATTTCTATTTTATTTATGCCGAGCTCTACTCAGACATCCCTTCGGTTTCTGTTAAGAACAGAATTGAGCTACTCGTGCATAGAGAAAATCAAATTAAAATGTTAAGGAGACATCTTTTATCTTTCAGGACAATATTTGTCCTGAAGTATACAAAAATGCCTGGAGTACTAGATCATTACTCCTAAGCTCTTTCAGTTGGTCTAGCTCTGCTAGACAAGGTGCACTGCAGCCTCACCTGGAATACTGTGTGCACTTTTAGTCACTGCAAGAGAAGAAAGATATTAAACTCTCAGAGGGTGTCCAAAGGAGGGCCATGAAGATGGTGAAGGCCTTGAGGGGAGGCCATGTGAGGAATGGCTGAGGTCACTTGGTCTGTTCAGCCTGGAGGAGACTGAGGGGAGACCTCACTGCAGTTACAGCTTCTTGTGAGGGGCAGAGGAGGGGCAGGCACTGATCTCTGCTCTGTGGTGACAGTGACAGGACCTGAGGGAATGGCCTGGAGCTGTGTCAGGGGAGGTGTAGGTTGGGTATCCAGAAAAGGTTCTTCCCCCAGAGGGTGTTTGGGCACTGGAACAGCTCCCCAGGGAAGTGGTTACAGCACCAACCTGACAGAGCTCAAAAAGGGTTTGGAAAATCCTCCCAGGCCCACAGTGTTACTTTTGGGGATGGTGCTGTGCAGGGCCAGGAGCTGGACTCAGCATCCTTGTGGGTCCCTTCCAAGAAAGCTGATTCTGTGATTCACACTTCAGGATATGGCACGAGACCCCACCAGCCCCTCTGGGAGCTCTAGTTTAGCTACCCCTCCCCTTACATGCCTATATATACTCCCTCCTGCTCAGACAGACAGTGCTTAAGAGCAGCTCTGTTGAGTCATAAAACATGTTTATGCTTAGGAAACTAAATTCTTCTTGCACTGACTTGAGACAAGCCATCCTTTGGCTTTGCATTAATTAGATCTCCTTTGACTATAGTGAAAACCAGATATTCTATATATTGGCACATACTTACAAGTAGACATCTCTAAGTGTCTTGACTTCTGATCTGGATCCAAGTGGATATATTTAAATGCAAAGCTTTGAGACAAAGCAGTTGCATCATTAACACAACTTATACTGCTGAGGCCATGGACAAAAGCAATTCACATGGACAAAAAGAATTCAACTGTAATTACTCCATTTTTTGTAATGTGTTTCGAAGTATTTTGAAGGCAGAATAGTTCTTGCTGTTATTGTTAGGAAACTAGCTGCAAAACTAAGAAAACAAACACAGAACCAGGCCAAAAGTAAAGGGTTGGTAAGGCAGCCATGTAAGGCAGCCATTCCAACAAAATAAACCACAGTATTTTGTGGATAGAGAGCATCTGGCAAAAAACAATCAGATTTCCCAGTCCTCCTGGTAAAAGGTGTAGTAGGTCAGCTGTGAACATCCAAGCTCCTCCCTTGAAGGGTGCTCTTGTTCTTTGTCCTTGCTGCAGGTGGCTAAGGTACATTCAGAAAGCCACAATATCAATGGCCTGTGACCTCCTCCAGCTCTCCCTTCCAAATGCCACCTGGGCTAGCACAGTCAGACTGAACCTTAGCAACTGTCTCCCTTAGTTCTTCCCTGATGAAGCCAATTGAAAGGCCAAGCCCCAGCTTGTCAGTGAAGTCAAGTCCAAAATAAAGGATTTGTCTCTGTTTGGGCAGGATCTGCAGGTGCTGTGGGTTGGCCAAGAGGGCCTTTGGCCCTGGTGCCGTTTCTGTTGATGTGTGAGGTCCAGAGGGTGACTCCAGTGAAGCCCATCCTTGCCCACCCTATACTCCCAGGGAAGCAGAGCCCAGACATGTGAGTTCAGGTCTGACCAGCCTGGCAGAAACCTTCCCATGGCAGGACCATTCTCTTCTGGGCTTTTTCATCTCCTTTCCTTACGTAAGTGGGTCAAAGGAACCACAATTCACTTAAGATTTGTTCCACTGTAAGTAAAGCCAAAACCTTAACCACAAACACTTTACATGTGCTGATTAGCAGTGTAAAGTTGTATGCCAGTCCCTGCTGGCTGTTTGCAACTAGTCCAAGATTCATTTATTACCATTCCATGGTGTCTAATGCTATCCTGCTGATCTATAGGTAAAAAATGCATAGTAAGCAACAACTGAATACTGTAAAAGGCTCTCACTTTTGCTGTTTAATGCATTATCTAACTCATATATCTTTGCATTACCACAAGGTTTCTGAAAATTAAAGTGTTGGAACGTGACTTGCACAGTACCCAAGATTTTCTGGTAGGTTTACAAGGTATCAAATGAACAACTCATTTTTTTTCCAGATATATGCCTAACAAGTGGAAAAATGGATGTGTGGTTGTGCAACAGTTGATAGCCAGTGCAGGCATGCTCTCATTTCACTTATATACTGCTGCTTCACAAAAGTAAATGTTTCTGCATTGTCCTTTGAGGGATTGTTTTAAGGCCAAGTATCAAAACACATATTATACAAAGAAAACTTTTAGCACTTCAGGATTCCATATGTGGGACTGATCTGTAAGCAGACCTTGAGCTTCAGTCTCAGAAATCAAGGTGTGAAGCAGAAAACTGAGGCTTCAGCTCCATAGCACACATCCACTGTCATCCACTGCTGCCACCTCTGCACATCATCCAGGAGCAGGAGGGCAGCACGTGTCAGATGTGCACAGAAGAGTTTCACTAAGTCCTATAAAACCTCTGTGAATGAACAGATAAACTAGTTTCCAGTGAATTGCACTTAATTTTGGAAGCAGCTATTAACCTAAAGATAACACTGTGGTCAAAGGTAAAAGAATTGTTGCACTGAAATTTAAAATGTTTGGATAAAAAGCTCAAAAGAGGCTTTGAGTAATACAGTTTCCCTCCTAATTTTTCTTTAGATTTTGTAATTACAAATTAATTAGAAATAAGCAACATCAGAATTAGTTAATGTACTAGTTTATTAAAAACACGCTTTCAGGTAAAGTATTTAACATATCCAGAAGAACACCAGGGATTTTTCATATTGTGCCTTGAGCAAAGACAGGACAGAGCAAAAATTTTCATAAGTGTGTAAGTCTGACAGACTGACATAAGGGTGTATTCCACATGTAATTGGGGATTCTAAAATCATAAATGGCAATTTCCCATTTCCCAAGGGACTTCAGCACATGAAATAACTGCACTGCAGACCTCCTCATGACAAATAAAAAGAATATAGAGATTGGAATTGGGCACTTTGGAGGACCACTCTGACTTATATAAGCAATATAACTTATTGCTTCCCTACAGAAAATTATGACCAAAGTTGACCTGAAAACCATATTTTGAAAGAAAATTTGAGTGTGTTCAATGACAGGCTTAATGGATGGATTTGGGAAGAAGCAGGATAGTGTATACACAAGGAACCGAAGAACTTTCTCCTCTTTTAGCTACTAGGAGTACCTGAGAGGGACAAGCATTAAAATTTGCAAACTTTGTAACTCCTCCCTAAAATCCTGGAAGATTTGTGTAAAGAAGTCTTGACTTTTGGGATTGTATTCTTCAAGAAATTTTAGACCTCTATAAAAATTTCAGACAGCTGGATATCAACATGAGTCAGGCATATAAAAAGACTGATGAATAAAGATAAAATGTGGACTACTGCTTCAAAGTAACATATGTAATTGTCATAGTGGCTTTTAATTAACATCTTAAAGCACATTACTGAAAATTTTCAGGTGAATTTGAACACTTCTAGAACTTGTTGATCTCCTTTTCTCATTCTGTCTAGTATATCATCATCTTCAGATCTGAAACAGGTTTGGTTTTTTTAAAGTTACTAAAAAAGCCTTATAAACACAATTTCTTCTCTTGACAATGGTGATGACAACATGCCAATTTAAGCGGTGGTTAATTAATTCACTTCTTCAAAAGGGAAAAAGTTATGTGTCTGGTTTATTTATGTCATGTTGTCATGGTATCCCTACTCCCTGAAAACCACATCTGGGGGAGTGCTCTCATCCCAGCATCCCATCAGTCCAAACCTGCTTGGCTGTCATCACTTCCAGACTCTGTCAATAACTTGTAATAAGGTGCTTTCATAATTCTCCTTTCCATGTTTATCTAAAACATATTTCTGATGTGATATAATGGATTGTGCACTAAAGTTTATATCACTTAACATTCTGCAATGAATGCTTAATTCTCAGCAGCTAAATGATCTGTTTATTGACAAGTATCAATCTACTCACTAGATGTGGCCTCAAAGGAATGTTTTGTTTACTGTCTGGCCAAGTGCTAACTCTGCCCTGAGGACACCAGCATTTCTAAATATTTGGAATGTGGTTTTAAACTGTTGACTTTCTTACTAGAAGACAACCAGGTGAATGCATTTGATTTTAAATGGAATTCCTAGAGAAAAGTGTCAAAAAGTAGAGGTGTGATCTCAGAGGACACTCTGATCCTTCAAATGCATTTATGATTTTAAAACACGTGGGTCCCAGCTGGCAGACCTGCACAACCATCAGCAGCTCTTTGGACAGTGGCCTGGACACCACCTTGAGCTTACTAAGCAAAGCATCAGTAGCTGGGGCTCCTTGTGTATAGTTGCTGCAAATCCACTACTTGTCAAGCACATTTTAGAATGATAATCAGTCCATTTTGCTTTTACTTATGGTTTGCTCATTCTTAAAAGCAGATTCCAGGTCAGAGATTGTATTCACATGGTGGGGGCAGCCCCAGGCAGGGTGACTGATTCCTCTCTGCATTGTGCAGAATGCCAGGACAAGCTCAGGGTGCTCTGGACAAGGCAGAGACTTTTGGAACCATCAAATGGGAAGGACCTTTCCCACAGGACATTTGCTGACCAGGGCACTCTTTGAATTTGTAAAAATGTTAAGGTAATCCATATAAATCTCCTTTAAATTTACAGGCATTAAATCCTTATTTAGGCTGTTTATCCCCAGCTATTCAGTCATAAGAAGCATGATACTGTCCTTGGGTAGCTTAAAATAATGGTATTTTCAGCACAGAACTTTGTTTCTTGCCCTTATTGTATTTGCTATCTGAATTTTGATGTATACTTGGGATATATAGTTAAAAGTTTCTCCCTGCAAGAACTTTCTTTATTGTCATGTAATCATGTGCTTACAAGTTTTGAGTTGGTATATTTAAGGATAAACCATTAAAAGAGAAATAATTATGAGGATTTTTTCTTTGTTTTGAAAGCTTTTAGGAGATTCTGAGGGAAAGATCTTCTCCCTCTTCCAAACCCTATGATTCTGAATGAATGACTCTCAAAAACTCATGTTGTTCAATGGTGCCATGAAAAATTTTGAAGATGCTGTGGACTCCTAACCTGTCTTTCAGGGAGCCCTTACATACAGTTGAAATCTAAGGACTATTAATACAATTATATTTCCACCTCCAAATTAATCATTTTTTCTTTATGCTAATTTTTTCTTTCTATATTATGAATAAAAGAGATATTTTTCCTATATTCTGCCATGGAGTGTTTCTTTTCTTTTCTTTTCTTTTCTTTTCTTTTCTTTTCTTTTCTTTTCTTTTCTTTTCTTTTCTTTTCTTTTCTTTTCTTTTCTTTTCTTTTCTTTTTTCTTTCTTGTCACTTTCCTTAATTGAAATTAAGGAAGCCATAGCCTGCAAGAGCATGATTTGTTCCTTGTGCATGAAAACATAATGTCCTTCTAGGTTATCTCAGTGGGGTGCACTGTGACTGCAATGCACCAAAACCCCTCTGAAATTAAAAGCAAATAAACAAACTGAGTTTATGTTAAACAAAACAATGGAAAATTCCTATCAATTTAAGAGAGCAAAGTTACAGAAATGTTTCCTGTTCATTGCCAAACTCTCCACTTTTTTTCTGCTCAGTAAGAAAAGCAACACCATGCTGCATTTTCATGACTGGTGACCATGTTATCATAACCATTCTTCCTTTCCTATCACCATAAATGTTTATAAACAAGTAATTTAGACAATTGGTAATTACAGCTGTTCATTGCAGTTGCCCTCACATGAAGATGTGTAACTATCATTAACCAAATAATTCAACTTCAGTGTTATAGCAGAAACAGCACTAACCTGAAATCATTGCAAAAGTTTTTGGGGTAAAAGGGACATTTTCATCTGCCACAGCTAAAATCAGTGTGATCACTGACTGTGACCAATAAAATATTCATTTCAACTTCAGCTGTAAGTCTTTATTAACAGTATCACACAAGTCATCACAGCATCAGACATCACAGCCATAAATCAAGGACCTTTTTGTATAATACAGAACAAAAATTATGACCCTTCACTCTAAGTTCCTGTTCTAAGGACAGATACTACTCACTGATGACAAATGTCAGGTTGGCTTCCTGTGTGTTTTGCATGACTCTCTCTAAAACACATAACTACACACTACTGATAGCAAACCTCTCTGCAAAAGGAAGTACCTGACGTAGGAAATTACTCACCTCCAGAATTTATTTGAATCCCTACCAGCTCATTTGTGATTATTTATGTAAGTTGAAAAGGAATGAAGCCAAAGCATACCACTTCCATTTCATTAAACCAGGAAAATTTACCCAAGATAAATTTAGATAACAAGAGGAATTTAGGACTTCCAAGACATTCCTTTAGGGGCTTGCTGGGTATGCAAAATTTTTCTATTTTTTTAATAGAGAAAGTGTGTTACCTGAAGTTGCCTAGTGGTCTTTATGGAAATTCTCTACCTTTATGAAAAGATGACTTGAAAATATCCCCAAAAGCCTCAGATTTGGAACATATTTGGCAGGCTGGCCAAGGTCAAATCCTGTTACATCACTGAGGGAATTGCAATGGTAATGGTATACCAAAGGTAAAGGAATTCAGCACAAGGGCAGGAGTATTTCATGCAACTGCTCAATCAGCACCTAGAACACTCTGCTTGCTATCTGTTCTTGTGCAGCTAATCCAATGCCTCAGAAAGCTTTAGTGCACATGGATGAATAAAGGGAGGGTTTCTTATCTCTACAGCTTGCAATTAGCTCTCTCTTTCCTACAGTCTCCTGCCTTAGTGAATTTAACCCTCACAAAATTGAGTTAAAAATAGGAAAAAGATACAGAAATGCTTGCTGAAATGCCAGGAGTTAATCTGTGCTCACATGAGGATTTATCCCTTTGATCCTTCCTCTGATACCTGGCTGTGGCTAACACTTGAGGTACAGTGCAAAATGCAAAAGGAACTCAGGCTCCAACACTCCCAAGATGCCATAACAACAAAAATGCAGTGCACAAACACGTTTCTGTGTAAGTTCTTTATCAACATGAATACTTATAAATGCAGTGTGGAAGGCACTTTTCTACAAGTAAAGACTGCAGGCACAAGTCACCAAAGCTGAGCACCAGAAAACAGTAACCAGTTCCTTCTGCAAATCTTATTGGGGCTGTATGAAATTGTTTTAGCAGTTACATCACCTCTGGGTGATGTTTTGATGCAGTGCTTGTCTTACTGGAAAATCTTCTATTTCTACAAACAGAGATGTCATTTTTAATTAACCCAGACATAAAGATAAACCTTCTCAAAATGAAGTCATTCTCTGGGTTTGGCAATCTACTTCCCTGAATAGTGATTGAAATGTTCTCGTGAGGCAGAAGGATGATGGATATAGGTAAAGTGCACCAAATATTGTATTGGGATAACTGAACATGTCTCATGAGCCCACTATTCCAATTCAACATGAAGAATACCTTTAATGCAGGTAGCTCAGTGTGCAGGCTGCAGACTGAGCTCTGGGTGGTGGGAGCAGGAGGCCAGAGGCCAGGAACTGGCACTGATCTCTTGCACAAGAAGGGGCACAGGGCCTGTGGCCCAGCCAGATGATGAAACTCTCAGAAGCACAGCAGGAGCCAAAGACCTCCACAGGCTCAGACTGTGAGGATACAAAAGCTCAGGGTTTCCGTTTGTGTGCATTCCCTCCTCAGAGACACCCAGCCTGAGCTTTTATCTTGTTATTTAGTTATTACACCAAGATTAAATTATTTAAAGGATTCAGATTCTGGAAACCCAGGGTTGATTCAGCAAGGAGAGCTGGTCTGTCTGTGTGAGACTGGAGTGTTCAGGGAATCAAACAGGACCTTCAGTCACTGGAGTCACCCCCTCCAAGGCGTCTCCATCCCATCTCAGGTGGTGTGAGTGTGGCTGCCAGAGTGGCTCCTGGATGGTCAGACAGGAAAGCTTCCTTAGCACAATCTAAATTTCAGTGCCAGTTTCTCTTGCATGGTAGCTTAGAGCCTATGTCAGAAACTTAAATATGAATTAGCATGCCTGAAACACAAGAAGGCATCCGTGCTCGTAAACAAGATGAGCCCAGAGGCAGAGCCACACAGCGAGCCTCACACCACATGGAGAACTTCTCTTCCAGTCCAAAACAGGGCCATAGATTCTGCAATGGGATGGGAGGCCTGTGAAGTTCCCTGAACTATACCCAAATGCTGTCACCGTGGGTCTGTGTCCAGCCCTTTCAGGATTTACTGATACATAGTTTATGTACCTACCTTCAGGAAGCTGCATCTGCTGACAGTGTTTATACAGAGCCACAGTGGAAGTTCAGAGCTTTGCTGGTTTCAGGGTTTTTACACTGAGAAGCATGTGTCCAAGATCTATCCATCAGTACCTCCAACCATGATACCAAAGGCTCTTACCCAGTGAAATCCAACATTCCCATATCAAATTGTCCTTCAGAATGACCTGTGCCAACTCAGAATGGTGCCCAGGAGTTGCCAAGTGCTACTTGACACTTGTCAAACCTTGCCAAAAAAATTCTAAGAATTTAGCAATAGAGAGGACTATTACCCAGGGGTATACTCTGATATAGCTTAATTTATGAATATAGATGTAGCAGGAGAGATGCTTTTATCCATCTGTATCTGCCAGTCCAAGCTACAGGCAAACACTACACAAGGCAGGCCTTCCTTCATTCCTTCCATTGTCCCTATCCTCAATTTCTACAGAACACCTCAATTCAACAACTAATTATATTAAAACAAAACAAACTGAGAACATAATCTTTTTCTGCACATGGAGAATTTCCTACCTAGGACTTTGTATTATCAACAGCAAAATTGCATCATTTTTATTTAAAGCTAAATATTTGCTTGTACATTAAAAAAATAGTGTACATGACAGCTTTCATAATAAAATGTTTTTAATACACTAACATATAAAAAGAGCATATTTAAGGCTTGGAGGTTACAAATCAAACTCTAATGGAATCTGTGGGAGGATTGCTACATATTTCAGTAAATGCAGGCACTGGCTCACAGTTCCAGCAATGTTAGATTTCCAGTAACTATTAGATAAGTGGGAATTCCTCCAGAATTGCAAAAATGTATTTAAGAGCCAAATTCAGTCCAAAGTATTTTTTTAAATACTTTCATAATCATGCTAAAATACTGGCATGACAAAGATCAAGATACAGGAATTCCTACTGTGATTATTGACATTTATTTAAAATATTATATACTCTAAGATCTGTATACATTGTTCCTGGTTTTGACATATCCAACATAATCTTGAGCTTCTTAATTATTTTATTATTAAGAATACACAATATTTAGGTCAAGTCTTTCATATACACCATATTGTATCAGCCAAGGGGAAAAAAATAAATATATAAACAAAAGATTCTTCAAAATACATTTAGAAATTATGTGTAATAAATATTGTGAACTGAGAATGGGTCCTGAAAAGGTAATTGGATTGTCTGACACAGAGAGTAAAATAGGTGAGAATTCACAAAATAAAGAGATAAAGTTGTATTACATAATGGCAGCGTTGCAAAGGTCTCTCCTTTAATTTACTGTAAAGCAGATAATAATATAATACAGAATCGTCTTTCAAACACTATGTAATCACTAAGGGGGTAGCAATCAGTATTTAAATTTCAAAATAAGAGGATCTATTGAGTAAAACTTTGAAGCAGATTTTCCCAGCCCTAGTTCTCTTCAATGGACAGAATATGCTTCCTACATATGCAAACTACATAAAGCTGAAGAATTTTATCACAGGATAGAGCAATAATCCAAAATTAATTTGACAAATGGGAGTAGTCTCAAAACACAGGTACAAGTGCAGAATACTATTTTCCAGCATAATTATAATCTACCAGGATGAAAAATCTGAAATGCCATGCTAGTGGAGGAAAGCCATAGTGGCACTTTTGAAATAAATATGCCTTTAAAGACATGAGGCAGTAATATTTCTGTTCTGCTCTGCTTTGGCAAGACTTCAGTTGAACAACTGTACCTAACTGGGATGGCAGCATTTCAGTAAAACAAAAGCATACAGTATAAAAGCTACCCACTACAGTTTGTCCACTGGATGCCTTTTTGAGTGGGATATTTAACTTTTTTTATGAACTAAATTTCAGTGATGTTTGCATGGAAATTGAAGAGGATGTGAAGAACACTCACTACACCACTAATATCTTCTGGCCCCTGCTTTTCATGACTGAGATAAATTGTATGAACATATAAACATTCCTCTCTATCTTAAATACCTCTCCAGACTTCACTGAGTAGCCAATGTACTGCCTTCAACAGGATAAGGCTGGAGCTAAAAAGGAAGCAAACCTGAAAATTGCTTTCATTAGCCCAGAACATCCAAATCCTCAAAAAACTCATTAGAAAAGCCAAAAAAGTATTTACTAGGTTGCAAACTGTTTTCCTCAGCTGAACTCCCTGCTCACCTTAATTTCTTTTTCCTTATTATTTATTTTTAAAATACCAATAAATAAATAATAACCGTTCCTTCAAATCCTGTTTCTGACATGAGACAGATTTATCATTCTGTTTGCCAAATGAACAGCTTTCTAATATTTTTTTCTTTGTTCAGGGCTCTGAAGAACTCCAGATCCCTGGAGCAGTGATAAGAAACTCCCCATTTTTCCTCTTTGTTGAGCAGACCTTTGGCAGCCTGCAGAGAGAGGCAGCTATAGTAGGGAGCATGTGTCAGGCCCTGAGCATCTCTGCTGTGCCCTGCCCCAAACCAGGTGTTCCTGCTCCCTGTGCTGCAGTGAGCCCCCTTGGACAAGGGACAGAACCACACTCTGCTCTTATACAGGCACAACAGGCTTCAAACCTCCAGAAATGTCATAAAGTTCACTCAACAACAGCCAAGTACTTCAATAAAGGGCAGCTTAAGTACTGAAAAGGAACACACATTCATTCACTTTCTGTTTGAGATGTAAATACAGAGAAGTGTTAAGTTCTCTTCAGGTGAAGAAGAAGATTATTTCCCTTGGCTGCTGTCTGCCTCTTGGGAGTTTATGGATGCTTAGCATTTTTCAGGTTTTTGTCTAGTAATATCATGAAAACTGTAACTACAGTTCAGGCACACATTTTCTCTGCTTTGCAGCTGAACATTACATACAGGGGAATTGGTGACCTCTGTAATGGCAGGCTACTGCAGAATGAAATATTTTTTCATATGTGTTCATTTTCTCTTTCTCTCTTCCTTGGTTTTTAAATCAGTACACTAAAGAAACAGATTTTCCCTGCACTGTAGCACTTCTGAAAATAGAATCACAGAATCAATTAGGTTGGAAAAGATCTTTAAGATTATTGAGTCCAGCCTATGACCTAACACCACCTTGCCAACCAGACCATGGCACTGAGGGCCCCATCCAGTCTTTTCTTCAACACCTCCAGGTATGGTGACTCCACCACCTCCCTGGGCAGCCCATTCCACTGCCCCTTCTGTGAAGAGCCTCCTTCTGATGCCCAGACTAAACCTCTCCTGGTGCAGCTCAAGACTGCACTCATTAGCACTCTGATTTTGTCTAGGCTACTGATGATTTTATTCACAGTAGCTGGAATGGGGCTGTGTTTTGGGTTTGTGCTGAAAACAGTGTTGATAACACTGGAATGTTTTCACTGTTGCTGAGCAGTGCTCTCACAGTGTCAAGGTATTTTCTGCTCCTGATCCCAGCCTACCAGAGGAGGGGGCTGGGATTGCACAAGGAATTAGGAGGGGACACAGCCAGGACTGCTGACCCCAACTGAGCCAAGGGATACCCCACACTATATGGTGTCTTGCTCAGCATATATGAAGCTGGGAGAACAAGGAGGAAGAGGTGGATCACTTGGAATGATGATGTTTGTCTTCCCAAGTCACCTTTTGGTGTGATGGAACCCTGCTTTCCTGGGGATCACTGAACACCTGCCTGCCCATGGGAAGTGGTGAATTAATTCCTTGTTTTCCTTTGCTTTTGGGTGCAGTTTTTGCTTTACCTATTGGACTGTCTTTATCTCAACCCAGGAGTTATCCCAGTTCTTTCTTTCTGACTCTCTCCCATCTGCCTGACAGGGTACTGAGCAAGCAGCTGTGTGGGGCTTGGTTGCCAGCTGGGGTTAAAACATGACACAGAGACACAACAGTGATTATTTCCTCTCCATACCTCTTTTACAGGTAATCTGCAGACAAACATACTCATAACGAAATCAAATTCCAACTTTAAATTCTCCAAACCACTCTAAACTGTATGCCAAGTATGAAGGCTAAAACTCTGGGATATTTTGGACCAAGCAGCTTTTCTGTTCACAAGATGCTAATATATTTGGCAGTGCAACAACCTGGATATTTCTGTTGATATTGGCCAGACCCTCACCACTGTCATATGGAAACTGTTCTCACTGGAGTCAGAGGACACTGTCAGTAAACCCTTGCTATAAAAAGCCCCAGCCAAGTGTAGGACTGTTCATAGAAAGGTGATAATCCATCGAGCTTGCAAAGTCCATGGAATGGCCATTGTTTGCACATTCTGTAGAATGACCAACACGAAGGGCAGAGTTTCAAAGTAATAAGCAGAGAGGATCACTTATGTGTTCCCCATTTTGTGGATTAAAATCAAAAAGAAAGAAAAAGGCAGCTGGATGGATTAGCTGGCAAGCTGCAGTCTTGCCTACATATAGATGAGAACACAGCTCTGTTCAGTGCAGTCTCCAGGCTCAGTCAGAAGGGGGAAATATTGAGATATTTTGCAGTACCCTGAACCTACCTATGGCCACACTCAGACTTCCACTGCTTATATAAATCAAATACAGCCACATATTGGACTGCACAAGCAAAAGTACAGTCAGCAGATCAAGGGAAGTGGTCATTCTCCTGTTCTCAGCACTTATGTGGCTGCATCTGAAACACTGTGATTTCACTTTTATCCCCCAGCACAACAGTGACAAGAACAAATCAAAGCAAGTCCAGCAGCTGATTACTGCAATGTTTAAAGATCTGGAAAGGTGATGTAAAAAGAGATGCTGAAGGAACCGCATTTGTTTAGCTCTAGGAAGAGAGGATTGCAAGGGTACCTAGGAACAGTCTGTCATTTCTGAAAGAGTTAATAGAGAAGATGGAGCAAGACTCCTCAGAGGGGAACAGCAAAAGGACAAGAGAGGATACAAGTTGCAAGAAGGGAAATTCCTATCTGAGGAATGAGGAAAACATGAGGAAAAAAATCCACAGTGAAGGTTAATTGAACAGACTGACAGATAAATTGTGTGATCTCCATCCTTGGAGACACTCAGAATTCAGCTAAACAGCGTCTTGAACAAACCCCACCTGCCTTCAGAGATAGCTCTGCTTTGAGCAGAAGTCTGAACTAGATAACCTTCAAACATACCTTCCAAACTCTTTTTCCATGATTCTCTGATTTAAAGTATTTACCAGGAAAATAGGCACAGGTCTAACTGTCCTTTATCTGCTTGCAGAGCAGCTCCAGTGGTACAGGATGAATGTCAATGCACAGAGCAAGACTTCAGAGATAGGACCATTCATGTGACTCAAGAAAAAAGAGTTAGGCCTTGATAGATACTAAAAATTGGTCATAATTATAACTTAATGCTAATTGATCTACTATGAAAAATTTCTGATGTAAAGCAGAAGCCCTTAAAGTTAACTAGCACAAGACTGAAAAAGAAAAAACCCAACAAGCTTTGCAGAACACTCAGGTTTTACAGGCAGAGAAATTTACAGGCAGACAGCTACGAGAGATGGGGCCATTCCCTAAGGGAAGGTGAGCTGGGGCTGAGGGTGACTGCTGATCCAGCAGTGCCTTCACCACCCAGGGCACAGCACCTGTGCTCAGATCTGGTAACAGATCTGCCCTAGCAAGGGCAGCCCCTGGCATAGTGAGGACATGAATCAGGCCCTTGGCCTGCCCAGGGGCCAGTAGGAAACCAGAGACAGAGACAGTACTGGAGAAGGAGCTGTAGCAAAGGTCCAAGATCCATCAAGGAGGCAGGACCAGAGACATGGATGGGCACAGGCCCTTCACAGCTCAGCTGGGGCCAGGACTGAATGCCCAGCCCTGAGCTGAAATGAAGCCCTCAGCACCATAGTGGGGGTGGAGGCTCCAGGTAAGTCTGGTGAGGGCCATTAAAGCCTATTAGTGCTCTCAGAACCCTGCCAAATTCGGGGTTTAAAGGTATATGTTGTCTAAAGCTGTAATTTTAGAAACCATGTTAAGAAAAAAAAGCTTGGTGACTCTGAAGACCATTTTCCACAAAGCAGCAAAAGGTGAAACATATTTTATCAATATAATATAATAACAAAATGTGATCCCATTAAACAAACTTTCCTATTGCTTGGTAATAAATCAAGCCATTACATCCAATTTTGACAAGATTCCTAAATTCTTATCATGCCTGCTACTTTTAGAGTGGCATCTCACAGTTTGGACCTATTCACATACTGTTAGAAACTGATTGACATCCTGACTTTTTTTCTCCATTCCAGCTTGTGCATTGTGGTCACACTTCAAGAGAAATTGAAAATGCTATCTGGGCCAGATTCATTTCAGTGAAGTACACATAAAATAAATTTGACCAGCTGTCACAGATTTCTCAACTTATTTTAGAATAACTTCAACAGTGTTAAATAAGCTTCCTCAGAAATTGGAAATGCTCCATCAATTGCTACATTTAATACCAATAGATTAAATGCTGAGCACCAGCTCTGGCAATGATTGGAATGTGATTCTTCCTGTATCTCCTACACATATCTTAGCAGCACCATTCTGAGAGATAGGAATTTGCTTATGCTCTTCATACTGTTTGTAGATTTTCATATGAACATGATCTTACAAGATGCAAAGCACCTTTGAATTTTATTGACATCTCTGAAATTTGTACCTACTATGAATTTTCATGAAACAGCTCCAAACCCCTATCTTTAGAGATGGTTCCTATATATTATGAAATCAGTGATAGTTGTGTCCTCCCCAGATGCCCTGAAAAATGAAGATTTGTTAGTTTGAGTCTATGCACAACTCTTGCTGTGAAAATAAAGCAATGCTTCTCACAGTGAGTTAAAGTTATCACTGGGAAGGGTGAGCATATGGGCAACGAGCTAAGAACTGCTTGAAGTCTCTGCTGACGATTTAAGAATAGATTTTGTATAATTTTCTTTTAGTGAAGCTCAAAAACTGAAGCAAATCTTCTATGTTTTAGCAAATAGGAAAATTACTGTGTCATTTCCTAGCTATTTAGAGCTCCACTCTCCTGATTACTGTTGTTGTTGTTGTTAGTGCCCCACAGAGCTATATGGCACACAACCACTTTTCATCTTGAGGGTAGCTATAGTATTGATCAGGGAAGTAGAGAAGTTTGTATTCACAGTGCATGTCAGTGATCCTGATGAGCTTCTTCAGGTCCCACTGGATCAAGTCCCCACCTGTCACAACTGCACAAGACTGTCCATCATCTGTCTGAGGTATTTTGCTTTCATGTCAAGCAGGAGTGTGTTGATAACTTCCTAACTCCACTATGGATCTCAGCAGTCAGCTAAAACTGAGCCAGAAGTCCTCTCTCCACTGGGAACTCTGGTGCTCCTGCTGCTGCTTTTCCTTCTGGGCTTTCAATCCAAAAACATGAAACTCATTCACCAAAAGAAAGTTTGCAGCAGTGCAATTAAAAGTTAGCTTTTAATTTCTAAGTTTCTTATCAACTTAAATCAACATCTCTTGTACAAAGTCATTCCTCACTCATGCTTCCTCCAGGCCACTGTTTTTTCTCAGTGCACCTTGTTATCATTCTGTGGCACTGGTGTGCTGCAACTCTGATGCCTACTTTTATTTGGAGGAGTGCTTGGAGCTTCCTAAGCAAATGGCCAGCAGCCAGTGTATTATTCACCCTTCACTCTAGCCTCCTTGAATTCCACAAGTTCCCCCTCAAAGGGATACTTGCCCTTCTTCATGGAGATAGCTGCCTTTCCTCTGTCCAGCCACTTCCCCCTGCAGCCAAAGATTGGAACTATTCTTCATTCTCTTTCCCTACAAAAGAAATGGTGTAACCTCAATGTCCACATCACTCAGCCCTCTGAATTTCTCTCCTAGCCCCTTAGCAATGACTATATCAAATTTGAGGGCTTGCCAGCACTGTGAAAAGCTCTGCTTACCTCATTGGAGGATCTTGTGCTTTCAGCACCAGGGAGTGTCTAGAAAGATCAAGTAAAGTTTACAAAAATGAAGCAAGTGCATTGTTATTCCTACTAGTCTTAGAGTCACAGCAACTACAAAAGACCTTTATTTCCTGTGTTTCAGCATTGTACAACAAAGTAGGAACATCTATACCTGGATTATTCCTGGTAGGCATATCTCTAATCTGTTTTCAAAGTTCTTCAAAGACAGAGATGCCATGACCTTCCCTAGGCAGCTTTTCCATCCCTTTACTGCTTGAACTGTTAGAAAACTTCCATGGTGTCTAACCTGAATTTTCTGATGTAATTTAAGCCCTTGCATCCCATGACATACATATGCCATAGACAAAGAGAACAAATTAATTCCTTGATCTTCACTGAAGACCTTTACTTATTTGAAGTTTGACACTTCTTTCTCTCTCTTTTTCTCCTGATAATCCTTTCTTATTTCATCTAAAGAACCCTTGTTTGTTCAGTCTTTACTTGTAGGTCATGTTATCCAGTCCTCTGGTCTTTTTTGTGGATCTCTTCCTGAATTTCTCCTTTTCTTCTCCCATGAACTGGAAGCCTCTGCTTCTGCAGAGCCTTCATCAATGCTGTGTAAAAACTAAGGATTACTTCTTATGTTTTGCAAGCTATATTTACCTTCATCTGGGCATCTTCATATAAATGAGGGGTATTAAGTATGCAGGTACCATCTGTGTGTAAAAGAAGTAGCAGAATAATCTGTTGCTTCCATTGGTTTTCTTTTATTAGATCTTTCTTCTCAGGTTTGTCTAGCATTCCATCATTTGAATTATGAAAGAAAAACACAAAGTAAAGCCCTGGATAAATTGCAGTAAAGGTGAGACAAATTGTAACACTCAATAGTGATGTGATAGTCAGAGGCTCTTTTAAAGCCAATACTGAAATACAGAGAGGTATGAGTTTAAAAAAAAACCACATCTGTATCTGAATTTTTGGTTAAAAAACGTATGGAATTGGAATTTAAAAGGCAGCTGTTCCCTTCCAGCTATGTGAGAACTGCATGTAGGCAATTCTGCTGGGAAAGTACAAAATCATAGAATCTCAGATTGGCTTGGGTTGGAAGGGACCTTAAAAATCCTCTAGTTCCAATGCCTCTGCTGTGAGCAGTAACCTTCCACTTAACAGTGTGGCTCAAAGCCCCATTCAGCCTGGCCTTGAACATCCCTGACCCTCCGGGGATGGGGCATCCACAGCTTCTCTGGGCAACTTGTTCCAGGGCCTCACCACCCTCACAGTAAAGAATTTCTTATTAAAATCAAATCTAAACCTAGAAACTCAGTTTGAAGCCATTCCCCCTTGTCCTGTCCCTATAGGCCCTTGTAAAAAGTCCCTCTCCAGCTTTCTTTGTGTCCTGTCCTTTAAGCACTGTAAGACTGCTCTAAAGGTCTCTCTGGAGCCTTCTCTTCTGCAGGCTGAGCAGCCCTAACTCACTCAGACTGTCTTCACAGGAGAGGTGCTCCAGCCCTCTGAGCATCTTTGGATTTGCTCCAGCAGGTCCATGTCCTTCTGCTGGGTGCTCCAGAGCCAGATGGAACACTCCAGGTAAGGTCCCAGGAAAGCAGAGCAGAGGGGTAGAATCACCTCCCTCAACCTGCTGGCCACCACCATTACAGCTCCAAATGAAATCTGGAGGAACCCACAGCTGCCTTAGGCCCTTTATTCCAGCTCATGACCAAGAGAGTTACCTGGACACATCACTCCATGTGACTAGAAACATAAACACTTACTATCTGGTAGACTGACAGAAATATTGCCAATGGGACTAAATAACAGACAGTAATGACAGAAGTTTTGGCAGCAATTGAATACAATTTGCAAAATGAGTACTACAAAAAAGCACACCCTTTTTTATTTTTTTGCCAACTTTTTAATTAAAAGAGTGAGTCATACTTCATGGAAACGTGCTTCCCAATTTTGCTGACTCCCTGGACTTAGGGAGCAGAAAAAGAAACATGATACATGAAAAGTTCACAGACTTTCACACTCCAGTTTAAGGCCCATGGGCTAGACCTGTTAAAGGAGGCTGGAATCTAAACATCTGGTAGCAAGTTTTGAAAATGGGAATACACATTTTAAATTTGTAATCTCTGTGCAGAGAGGCTCATAAAGAGTATTTAAAATTAAATACACTTTCCTATAGCTCTCAATAGGACTCCATCAGGGTGGATCTCTACAAAAGCATCCCTTTTTCTGGAGCTGGATCCTTCATTGGAGGCCCCAAGGATGTAGTACCAGAGATCAACAGCACTGTCTCCTAAGCACAAGCATAATTATTTTCCAAATACTACATAAGAGTCACTCTTTTCATTCCAAACAAGATCAAAGTAGGAATGGTACAGAAAGCAGGAAACCTGAATTAATTTCTTCTCTGAGAGAGTGCTGAAGGAAGGAGACTGCACTACCTACTATTTCCTGTTGAAGTTGACCCATTATTTAGCAAAGAGGACACTGAGGAAATTTTAAAATTAAAAACCAAGACACTGGAAGCACAGCTCACTCTTTTATATACATGACTAGGCAGAGACATAAGCAGGAAGATGTTCAGTGCATACCATACATAAGGTAATATTTCTTGCAAGGTATGCAGCCTACTTACTGACTGAAATACTGACTGAAGTGCTAAGGTCTAAAAAGCTCCTCAGAGTCCAGTGTTCAAGAGAGCAGGCAGAGTTCACTCAGTAATGTTCCTATGCAGGAGGGAACCAGCTCTCACATGAAGGACTGAAACCCAGGACTCACACTAACTTATTCCCAGTGCCCTAATCACTGGATAAAGAATGTGTCCATGATTATATGGCTAAGAAAGCAACTTCCAACTCTGGGAAAAAAGACGCTCTCCATGGTCAAAAAGTTTTAAATTATATATTTTTCATTAGTTTCACTCAGATGCATTAATTTAATGCAGGTTGAGTCTATGTTTCTCAAGACAAACAATCCTAAAGGTTCATTTGAGGGATTTCAATGTTATACTGACACTTTGTCAAAGGTGGAGGACCTCTCTCTTGCATGCTGGAGTCATGGTGTATATGGCTACAGGTCCTTGCAGCTAATTGTCATCTGCATAGGTTGTTAATGAAAGCATTCAACATAACAAACCTTAAACAGAATTTTGGAACTTCCATCTGGGCCTAAAGCTGAGCATTGGGGGAAGTCCTATATTCTGCTGTGCAGGAAAAAGGAGCTGCTCTCTGAATGTCATGAGTGAAGGGGGTCTTTGAAAGAAACCTCTGAATGCCCTTCACAGACAGCATCTCTTTTACTGATCAGCTGATGTGTTTTTTTCCTGGAATATTGAAATTTGATGATCATTTGATGATATTGTATCTGTCACTCAGTGTTAAAATATCAATACTGAATTTACTTTTTTGTAGAAGGATAAGAAGATCTTCAGTTTCTCTTAAATTATTTAAACAGGAATGCATAATATGATATACATCTGTCTGCCCCAACATGCTTTAAAGAAAAATCCTATGTCAGCTAAAAATAACATTTCCATTCCAGTATTGTTTTCCATTTTAATTTTAATTTCTTGTTATAAATTATTATATATTTTTAAAGATTTTATGATCGAGAACTAAATTATAAGCTAAAGATCAACAACCAGAAATATCAGTTACAACAGTTAGACAGTTCAGTAACTGTCTAAAATACAGAAATTATGAGAGAAGAGTACAGGTTAAAGGAATAAAAATTGTGTACAGGAAAGAATATTCATTGTGAAGGAACTGGATTGAGACTGAAGAATTAAGAATTTTGATCTTAATATTGTTACAATCTTGATGTGGTTTTAAGCAAGTAACTTTATTTTTTCTAGTTACATTTTATAGGTGGAACAGAAATAATAGTATTTTCTTACTTTATAGGCATATTAACAAGGATATGCCTATGACGTTGATTGATGACACAAATTCTCCAATTAATTAAAAGAGAATTTGCATTCTTTTTCTTCTTTCAACTGGTGTTTAATAGCTCAGTTGTCAGCAAGAGAATACTTGTCAAGTGAGATAACAACCTAGGAACCAGAGACTTAGAAGAGCAGCCTAAACTCCAGGTTCTGTCTCTGCATTCACACATTCAATACTTCACAGCAGCTTGGCCAAGAAAAAGTGACTGATACAAACAAAGGGAGAACTGGTTTAGTGAAGTTCTTTCCTGCCTCGGAGGGAAGCATTAACTCTTCTCAACACTGAATTTGCAGGAAGCACTGACCTGACATGGAATTTATTTGCCTGAGTTAACCTGACAACTGGCAGGCAGTTGAGGGATGTCTCGCTTCCCACAGTGCCTGAGCTGCTCCACGTGAGTCAACTGCAACCAAGCTCTGCTGGTCAAAGGCTGGAACAGAACAAGCTGCAGCACAGGCAGATGACATATACAGCCAACAGCAAGAATCTGAAAAAGGTAACTCCACTGCTGCATCTCTAAGGGACACTTATCATCAGTGACAACCTTTGGAAACAGAAAATACAGACCATGAAGGTAAAGATGAAAGATGGTGCAAAGATGCCTTTATCCTTTGCTAGGTCTGAACTACTGTAATGAATGCAGTTCTTAACATTTAGCAGAGCATCCAAAAGATGATGAAACCAATGATTTCCTACTTTCACAGCCTTCAGTAGACATGAGAACATGTAGCTGTGTACATTGAAAGAATGAACCTTTTGTTCCAGAAACAGCCTCTTCCCTCTCCTCTGCTCCAAGCTGGTAGAAAGTCCTGCACTGTGTATCACTTCCCAGAATGACAGAATTGTTGTGGTTGGATGGGAGCTCTGGAGATCACCCAGCCCAACACCCCTGCCAAGCAGGGTCACCTAGAGCAGGTTACACAGGAACACATCCAGGTGGGTTTGGAATGTCTCCAGAGAGGAAGACTCCATGACCTCTCTGGGCAGCTGGTTCCAGTGTTCTGCCACCCTCAAGCTGAGGTGAAACTTCTTGTGTTTTACTTTATGGCCATTGCTCTTCATTCTGTCTCTGGGCACCACTGAAAAGAGTCTGCACCATCCTCTTAACACCCAGCTTTGAGGTATTTATATGGATCAATGGGATCTCCTTTCTCTTTTTCCTCTTTTTATTCTTTCTATAAAATCATTTGAAAACAAGATAGGAGGTATTGACCAGAATCAGTTTTTGTACAGGAATATTCAGAAGGAATCCTTCTCTTGGATTTATGATTTTAGAATTTAAAATTTCAGAAATTAAATGAGTGATGTTTAGTGGTTTGATGGGTAGTGGTGTTAAGTTTGGTTGATAACCTGCTTCACAACTAGATAAAATTAGTAAATTTACTTCTCATTTTCATCTACTACTTTCACATAAAAAAACACCCCTAAACAAACAAGCAAAATATGGAATTTTTCACTAATAATGTAACACCTGCACTATCCTGTGTTCAGACATCTCAGAACTAGGTAAAAAAAATGCAGGTCTTAACCCTCTCACAGACATGCTAACAGAATTAAGAATTTCCATTAATTTGAAATTTCAGTTAAAAGTCAAGAAAAATCTTCTGAGTTTATACAAGGAGATGGTATGAAGACTATGAGAGTAGACATTGAAAATTTAAGACAGGTAATTGACATATGTCATAGTCAATGCTATTTTGGTTATCCTACTTTTTTCTACATTTGTTTTTAAGGTACAAGCTGATGGATTTTCACTGTGATTTCTACAAATCAAACTCATTGATTTCCTCATATTTATTTGCAGTGATAAGAAGCCTTTAGCAAACAAGTGGATCCTGCAATCTGCTCCAAGGGAAATCTCACCATGTTGTGTCTAATCTCTTTTGGCTTCTCTGAATTAAATCACAGAGAGGTTTAGAAAAATGCTCTGAAAATGCTCTCCTACATGCTGACAGTTATAGTAAGCAATAGTTCAGCACTGCCAACAGCACAGAGTAAACAGCAGGTCCCCATGTTTCTGTGACATATCTGAGGCAAGGAAGGGAGTGCAGATTAAAGGACATCAAAGATTTTTCTTAAATGGGAGAGTTCAGATGTATGAAGATCAAACCATAGACTGACTGGAGGAATCTTGTTTATCAAAGCTCTACAATAAAAATCCTGCAATAATCCAGTTTAGTGCTTGGACTCTCATGGAAAGAGTGCTAGTCATAGAAAATATTGCCTACAGTAAGAAAAACAGTACCTACAGAGTGACATATCTGTTTCCACATCATGTGGAAAACATTAAGCTCTCTTGAATGTCTTCTTTAGTACAATGTTTAATTACATACCACATACAGTTCTTTCCAACATGTCTAAGGACCAAATTAAGGCAGAATACTGAAGAAGACTCTTATCTGTAGCAGTCTCATTTCCTGAGGGAAAGAGAAAGTCTCTAGTGAAAAAGTGGAACAAAAAAAGCTGATCTCAAGGTTAAGGAAATTGAATCTTTTTCTTATCCTTTTGCCTCCAGCCTCCCAACAATACTTTTCAGGTTTTGTTTTGTTTTGTTTTGTTTTTTTTGGGGGGGGGGAGGTTGGTTGTTTTTTTTTTTTCTGTGTGATGCCAGCCTCCCTCTTAGCTAAGTATTTTTCAGATTATCAATATGTTATTGTTTTCTCTCTTTCTTAAGTGCTGGAGGCTTGACAAAAATGCTAGGTCCTCCTTTGTCCAATCCCAAGTCAACCAATTTGGAAGATCTGCCTCAAAGGCATGAGAACTTTATACCTTTTCAGAAAAAAAGGCTGTCTGTGTGTTCTGCCCTGAGAAAACAACTGTATTTTTCTTTCACTTCATTCTTAGTAAAAAATCAGGAGGAGGCTGACATTTGGCACTCAGGCTGTGACTGTATTAGTAAATCAGACACTGCAGGGACAGTTCTGCAGCATGAGAAGCCAAGTGTCACAGCACAATTTGCAGACACACCACTGAATTATCTTACATCCCAAAGCAGAAGGGCCAGAGCCTGGCTGTGTCCCTGGCTTGTGCTCACCAAGCTGTGCCAGTAGGCAGGCTGACAATCAGTGCAGCCAGTCAAGTGCTCTGACCCTGGTTAGCCCTGTGGTGCAAACACAGCCTCCAGGTCACAAGGGTGCAACTGGAAACACTATGAACAACTGAGATGAGCAAGAACTGATGGTCCCTCCCTAAGTTTATTTGTTTGTTTATAAAGGAAACACATCCATGAATTTATTTAAATAAAATAGGTTGAAGTCTGCCTTGTTATGACAGTGTTACCTAAAGTGCTGGGCATCATTTACATTGATTCTTCATTTATAGTTCAATACTAGTATAATCAGAATTATTTACTCCATGAAATGACAGTTATTCCAGAGAAAAAGCAGCTTAGAATGCCTATGCTAAATCAAGCCATGCAATGGTGGCCGACTGAAGTTTAAGTAACTTAACCAAGGACAATCAGTGAGATAACAGGTAAATGAAGAAGGAAATATGACATTGTACATATAATAAATGCAAATAGTGATAATTTCAAAGTGGCTAGTTATACAAGTGGCTAAATACTACTATTTGATTAAAGTAAAACAACTGTACATATCCCTCTGTTGTGAAAATAGACCTTGAATGCAGTATTTAATTTTAGTTATAAATCTGGCACTCTATTTATGATCTAAAAAAGTCACAATTAATTAAAAGCTGTTTTCTGAGGACATCAAGTTAATGAGCTATGATACTTGAACATAAACAAGTATGTACAGATGTTCTTGCTAAGTATCTGCATGAGCTCATGTCTGCAGGTCAAGTGAAAACCCACTAAAATTCATTTTTGTTTCCAGATGAGAGAACATGGTGGGATGTTTGAGACATCAGACACCACAACAATTAACAGCATCATTTCAGAGCTCACTGATGACTTCTTTTAGATCCCTTTTATGCTTAATGCCTGCTTGTGAGTGAGGCTGTGTGCAATGTCATAGTTTCTCTCCTCAATTTTAGTGCATTTTATACTCAAGTATGCAAATCTCCCCCATCATCTATGTCCTGCTTCCTCCTCACACTCCATTGTGGCATCATTAAGTGGAGTTACTCCTGATTTACACCCTCAAGCAACCTAAAGTAATGTGGCTTTTGGTTCCAAATTCACCTGTTTTAGGAACTGTCCACCAAGGTGATCCAGCTGATCTTAACTGATGAGAAAACAACTGAAGCAGAAGGAATTTCACAGGTTGAGGGAGGTGATCCTCAGTGTCTACTTGACCCAAGTGAGGTCACTCACATCTGGAGTGCTGTGTTCAGTTCTGGCCTACACAGTTCAAGAAAGACAAGGAGCTACTGAAGGGGAGACCACAAGCATGATCAGGAGTCTGGAGCATCTCTGTCCTGAGGAGAGACTGCAGGAGCTGCCCCTGCTCCTCAGTCTGGAGAAGACTGAGCAGGGATCTCACCAGTACAAATATCTCAAAGGCAGGTGCCAGTCTCTTTGCAGTGGTTCCCAGAGACAGGACAAGGAGCAGTGGCCACAAAGTAAAACACAAGAGATTTCACCCCAACATGAGCAAGAACTTCTTTACCCTGAGGGTGTCAGAGCACTGGAGCTGCTGTCCAGGGAGGTCATGGATCTCCCTCTCTGGAGATATTCAAAACCCACCTGGACACACTCCTGTGCATCCTGGTCTAGGTGCCCCTGCCTTGGCAGGGAGGTTGGACTGGATGATCTCCCTTCTAACTCCAACCATTCTGTGCCTCTGTAATTACAAATCCTTAGGTCCCACAACATATTCTTGGGAAGCCAGTTATATCCTGCAAGGTTTGGGAACTGGAATATTCTCTGCAAGCCATAGCACAACAGCTTCATATACAGACACTTTATTTGCAACATAAAATAAACATAGAATAAAATTGCTCGTATTTCAGACAGGACAGAAAATAATCAGGTACTATCATTCAGAGTCAAATGAAGCTACACCCTGAAATACAAAGGCTCACATTTGGATTTTTTTCTCTCTGTGCACTGCTGCTACCAAGGAGCTTACAGTATCTTATAAATATCTCTTGAGGAAGGAAAACAAAGGCATTATCAGGAAGTGGATATGATTGCAAAGTCGTTTTGGCAGGCTTTTGAAACTACATTTTGAAAAACAATNTAATTTTTTAGTCCTGGGAAGGTAAGGTAGCTGGATTTAGACTGTGAAGGGTTTGAATATTTATAAATGCTTGTAAGAGTGAGGAATGATTATTGCTGCACATTGATAAAGAAGTCCCTTCTTCCTTAACAGGACTAATAGCATCTGCAGTGCTGAGACTCATAAAGCATTACTGTTGGCTTTTAAGATGATTCATAGGCCAATTTTAACAGAGAGAGGTATCTTAGCATAGCATTGGGAGTCAGCAGTTCCTCCCTTCTGATCTGGGCTCTGATACAAAATTTTCTTTATAGCCTTGAGCTGTTCACTTAATCTTTCTGCCTCATATTCCACATCTGTGAAATATGTAGTTACCATATTCACCTAACAGTAAAGAAAGGTCATTGTTTCTCTTCTCCAAAAATATTTTCCTTAGGCCATACCTCACTCAAAGTCACATGAGAACTGAAAGTTATCCCATGGATTTTGAGCCTTTCAGACTGGGTTAAATGTTTGTCTGTGCTTGATGCCACATAATTTCTCTCCACAGAAATGTCTACTGGCAAATTCAGAACCTGAATCCTGGATACACAGGCTATCTGACCTGGCACAGGCCTGAATATAGATAATGTGGATGTTTAGTGAGCTTCTGCTTGAAGGTGGAAGGAAGAGTCCACTTAAAATACAGAATAGATGGAGCTCTTGCAGTTGGGAAGATAAGTTTGTTGCCTGTGTTCCAAATACCTAATGTATGATTTTATACAAAAAAAAAAACCCAAACTAAAAGTAGGCAATTCTTACTTTGACCCATGAAGGGAACTTTTTACACTCTTTTACTGTGATACCATGAGTTCTACCATAGCTTTAGTCCTGCAGAAAACTCTGCAGCTTGCTAATTCAGACAATGTCAAATTTGCTTTACATCCATAGCCTTGAAATATATTTTACAAAGGAAATAAGTTTTTCTTTTATTTCAAAACAGTAGCAATATTAAAATGATAGCTCCACAGCCCAGAAGAATACCCTACTAAAAAATTGATTTTTTTTTTCTTTCAAAATAGTAGCAATATTGAAAGGATATATTCATGAATAGTCTAGGAACTTTCCTCAGTGTTTTTTAAACTTTAAATAATCCATTCTATTCTTTGAAAGTCCAATGTTCTCATTTACTGTAGAAGCTGTGTTTTGGTATCACAGAATATTAGTTCTAGACTCCTCTTGTGGGATGTTAAACAACACCATTGGGAACCTGGCAATGAGAAAGATATATTAAGAAAAATTATCTAAACCAACAAACAGTGAGGACTGGGAATATTTCCCTGAGCAGCTGGGAAGTCCTATCCATGGAAGGACTATCCATGTTATCTCCCAAACATGGTATCTCAAGAACATCAAGAAAGAAAAGGGAATTGCCAGAAAGTCACATCCTTCTCTTCCTCTGCACTGGCTAATGATACCAACCAAACCAAAAGATTTAGACCACTGTAGAAGGAGAAGTGCAGCTGTGATCTCTCCTCCCAAATTGACACCACAATTCAGTCTCGTTGCAGTGTTTCAGTACTTTTTTCAAATTAAATGAGTCATACAGCATAATGTTGCTATTACTCAGAAGAAGAGCTGCAAATGAAAATTTGATTCTTATATTCTACAAATATGTTTCATGATAAAAGAAAACTGCTCTCAGACTCTGTGCATACAATGATTTGTTGAGGAAGTTGAGGAACAAAGGAGGCCTGTGACTGTCAGACTCTCTGTAATCATCCAGCCCCAGTAAAAGCAACATAAAACTTCTGTTTAGATTGATGAACCTCTAATAAATACTCTTTCATGGAAGGGCAGATTCTAACTCAGAGTAAATATGAGCTTTTCTAGTAGATTTAAATTAGTTTCTCTAGGTTTTATATCTTGATAGAAGAAATGTCGTACTTGAAATACACTTAATTTTTTCCTAATTTCATTCGAAATCTCATCTAAAAATAATTTCTGGGATTCTCCTTCATTCAATTCCTTGAGTAAAGTTTACTTTTACTGGTTGCCAATCCAGCATTTCTAATGTATACTGTTGCCATCTAGTGTCAAAACCCCAGCAGTATAGTTAAAATTCTATTTCCCACTTTGAGGAGAAAAAGCATATATTTGTATGTATCTACTAATCTTTAAATTAGTTTGATTTTCTTCTGTATCTGTGCTTTTCTCCTTATCAACCATTGTGATAAAGGCCACCCAACTGCTACTATGTCTGCTGCACACCTTTTCCAGGGTCAGTAGCAGGGATCTGTGCTTTCACTTCAACTCTGTTGGGCCACCAAGGCATGGCACAGTACTTGGGAAATCTGGTGGGAACTGAAATTCTTCCCCAAAAGCTGCAAGGAATATGGGATGTCCTGCAGGAGGATGAAAGGTGATCCCAGAGGGAATGAATCTTGTCTAACTAGGAATATTTACAGGCTAGACATTTACCTTTAAAGTTCCCTCTGAGGTCATTGGAAGGACATTGGTACTTTCAGGGAACAATTCATCTCTTCCTGAAACAGAAGAGTAACCAGGTCAAATTATTGATGTGCTTTAAATCTGTCTACTTCTCCTGCTCTCCTGGCTATATAGCCAGCATCAGGTAGCAAGCTCAGGTGGACACATCTAAACTAGAGATGGCTAAAGGCAGATGAGATCAATCTTACTTTAACTCACTCTCATAAGGTCTGGAAAGAATTTACTATCTGTCCCAATTTGGACTTGAGCCTGTCTTTTAAATAGCCCTGTTTGAATATTCCTCACAAGTAGTAATGAGATTTTCAAGTTATGTGCTTGCTGTCACTGATGGCAGCTAGTATCCTTTAAATCTTTTCTAATCATTTCAAGAGAGGTCGACAGAAAACTGGAGGAAGAAGGACAATTTGATTACATAACTGATTAAAGTGAAGATACAGCAAAGCTGCCAAGATGATCTCTTCAGACCTGGAAACCCAAGGCACAATTCAACACAATAATTTATCATAATGGGTAAATAACTGAAAAATGGGGATCCAGTTGTGGTATTTTCCAGTAATATTTAGAAAGAAAGCAGGATATTTTGGGGTTTTGTTTTGTTTTGTTTTAAGACTAAAGTTTTAATAGAACTGAACCTCCATTAAAAGATAAATTTTGGCTTGTCCTAGTTCTCTGGAGTCTTGCCACTGATTTCACTGAGATTAGGACTGCATTCTCAGTACTGCTGCTGCCTCCTCTATCAAGTATCTAAGACTTATGGAGCACAGCAACACATGAAGGAGCATATGAGGTGAAAGCTTAAGTCAGAAAAGAGTCTTGGAAAGAGTAAGATTCAAGAAATGTGCAACTTTTTCCTCTCTTTTCTGTCAAGTGTTCCTGTCTGACTATTAAATGTACACTCCCAGAACTCATAATTCCTGTGGCTCTCCCCACATGTGTTTGAATTTCTGTTAACGCAGTTAGCTCTGCTTCCATATGGCACAGCAGTGGCACTTGGTTGCTGTGATTAACTCTAAGCTTTGGCTGGGAAGGTAAATGAAAAGACATGCTTTCTGCTGAAGCAATTTGCCAGTGAAGTACTGCAAGCCATATGTTTCTCTATCTTCTTCCAAATATTTGTGCTGATGTTGCTGGAAGGCGATGTCATCCAAGGAAAAGGAGATGCATGATAGATCGTGCTGTGATAGATTACTGAAGGCACACAGCTCTTGCCTAATGCATTTTTAGCCTCTAAATTCAGCACTTTACAACCACTGATGCTGCTGCCACTAGAATTCATCAGATTATTCCTCCCACCAGCAGCACTGCTGCTTTGTGGAGTCCATTACTTTCTTGGTAGTGTTGGAAGCTGTGAAGGTTTTGCTCTCTGTCTCCTGATGGACATTATGCTCAAAGCATGTACATGCTACATAAAACTGCAAAAATTAATAATAAATAAATAATAAATAAATCACTGCATTAAACTAAATGCATGTCCTCAAGTAAGGATAAATAATTGCAAATTGGTTTTAATTCAGTAATTTTTCTGACATGAAAACAAAATTAATTTTCCAGACAGGCACAGACCTATCCGAAAAACAACATCATCTTGGGGTCAGTCTTCACTCTGCCAAATTCTGGCTGAAGTTACTGAGCCCAGTTCATCTCACAGACATAACCTCTGCCACACCACTTTATTACTGCCATGGCATTAATACTCCCTAAACCAGGCAGCTTCCATAACAAGCAGGGAAGTGACTACCAAAGGAATAATCATTCAAAATGATAGTTACATCCCGATGAAACTTCATCTATCACTATAGTAACTCAGCCTAGTTCAGCTTTAAGGGCTAAAAAAAACACTTTTCCCTGATCCTCTTATCTCTACTATGCCAAAAACATTTTGTACTGATCCAAATTCTGCAGGTGAAAGATCTAGCATTGAAGTTATAAATTACTCTCATTTTTTATTTAATTAAATGAATAAAATGTAACCATGCTATAAAACAGAGACACAAAAAATAGTACATGCCATGAATTTACACTTTAGAACTGTCAGCAAATTCAATCAGGAAATTATCTCCTCAATATAAATGGACACAGGAAAGCGATTAACTGTTTTTAATTTAGCAACAACAAATTGTAATAACTTTCAGACAGGTAAATCAGAATTATGTCCTAACTTTAATAATCTATAGGCAGCTACTCTGTCCTCCCAGAGTTGAAGAATTAATGTAAGGATAGAGGTTAATGGCAGCAATTATTAGTACAATCATAAATATGTTCTTTTAAGTATATTGATTCAAATGAAATAGATGCCACAGAACAGAATTCTACAGGGTGCAACCCTGCTGCCATTACCTAGATAAAATTCCTTTCAGCATCAGCAGTTTTCACAGTGACATCACAGAACTGGACATTTATAAAAATCATAGGATATGAAGGAAGTGATTTGGCTGCCTTTAAACAAATTAGCTGCATCATTAAACAGATTGGCTACATCTTTACTGTACTTTACAGAGTGGTCTAAATTCCAGTTTATCCCAAGGACCTCCTGCTAGTGATGAGGAACAACTGCTAACCTCCCCCTTTTATGGCAGTGTAGCTGCACTCATCAGGTACCAGTTTGTTTTCTCAAAGGGCCGACAGGCTGGTCTAGGTGTTAAACACCATCAAAAGAGCTGACAATGGCCACAGTGTGAGGAGACACCACCCCCCTTTCTGTCAGGTCAGCACTGTGAAGAACAGAAGCCTCCACAGAAGCCATAAGGAAACTGAAGGAGAGGGACCCAGCCCAGAGCTGTCTCTGTGGGAGCACAAATCCTCTGGTTTCTCCAAGGAGCAGCGTGGCACTTCTGCTGCCTGAGACCTACCAAGTCAAAGTAGAAAGAAAGAAGCCAAAGAAATGGAAGGGGGAAAGAGAGACACAATGAAATGTGATTCTTGTTCTATTCTCAGGGTTTTAAAGACATCTAGTCATCCTTTTGGTATGGACAGACAATCATTGCTGCAGTAAACGTTACCTTCATTTAACCGGGGTGCTTGCAGGAGAAAGACATCTAAGTGATTCTTGAATCTAGCTCATGGGATAACTGTACCCCTAGTTGTGTAATGTCAGCCTAAATGGCATTTCCAATGCTATCAGCAGGACCATTCACATTGTTTAGTGGTACTTGTTAGCATAAATTTCCAACTTGAAAGGCACATTGATCACTTCCTGCTGTTTCTGTAGTCTAATATGTGTGTTAATGAGGCAGTTTTATCTTAACAGGTTGTAAAAATGATTTAATTCTTTGCATATTCCTTGTGTTCAAAAAATATATTAATTAAATCTGTGTGTCTTCCAGACCTGTGAGCATGAGTTTAGTTTAATGGCAATCCTACTTTTTCTATTAAATGCATCAGGAAAAAAGTCTTCCTATCCACAAAGCCTTTGACTGTTTTGTAAAAGTTCCTACCTACATCCATAGATTTTAAGACATCTATAAAATCATAATAAAAATTTCAAAAAAACATATAAAGAAATGTACACTCAGAATTAATAGTTCTAAACCTCTCTGAGAACTGGTTAGATGGACTGCCATGGAGCTGTGCTCTGTAAAATAGAATGGTCCCAAGAACTATGCAGAAATCTATCTGTCACTGAATAAAGTGCTGCTTTTATTTCTTCCTTATCAGGGCAAAAAAAAAACACCAAGAAAACAAACCTGAAATTTGCTCAGATTTTTTCATGACAGTTTTTTGTGCTGGACTGGCATTGAATTTAACTGTAAAGTTTAGAATCATAGTTGTATAATATGCAATTGCTTTTCTTACATATAAATAAGCCTGATTAATTTCCTTTGAAATAAAGGTCAAAATTCTCCTTGACTTCCTTGGGACTTGGGTGGCACTTCAGGCTGTCATAGGAAGTGGTGTTCATATTAATACAGTAAGCAGAGAACAAATGCAGGATTTTCAACCCAAAAAGCTTACTGGACAAACTCACCACCTCTCCCCAACTCACACACACACATCCCCCTCCCAAATGGATTCTTTAGTAGGAAATGTAAATTTAGGGATTATAATTATATGGTGAGCAAGGCTATGAATAATAATCATAAAAGTATATTGTGCTCCTATTTCACAAAATATATTTCTTTTTGAGGCTTCCTCTGTTCAGTGCTTCCAAAGGGAACTCTTTACTATTGCAGATCACAGTGGTTTACAAATCATGAGGACTACTAATGATGAGGTGTAGAATTACTGACCATGTACTAATCTCTGATAGACTTTTGAGTATTTAAATAAGTTGTAAGTATACAATATATGAAGCATATATTATACAGTAACCTCTATAACAGTCAACCATCAGGTTTTTGTTTTGTTCATTAGAATCACCTATATTTGCATTTTTCCAAGAAAAGATAAAATTATTTTGAACCCATCAGTCCAAGACCTTTCCAAGTAAAGGTTTTGACAGCTCATTTGCTGTTTCATCTCTGGGTCAGATTGATAGTCCAGTGATGCCACTCTCATTCAGCAGTGCTGTAAATTACTCTGTCGAAAACAAAGAGCTTTATGTTAATTATAACCAAAACTTATTTCTCAAAAAACTCTAGTATGCAAGTTTACGTGTACCCAAAGACTAGATTAAAGCACTGATTTCCAGTTGCTGGAGATGGTGCATTTTTAATATGACAGTAACTCCCTTTGTTCAGTTCAACATGCACAAATTACCACAGAGAAAGACTTCCAGTAAGAGTGGAAGATTTTCCAGTTCTGAAAAATAACATAGGTATAGGTATAGTATAAAAGTAATTGAAGTAAGCAATTGGTTAGCTTGTTTTAGAAATTTCTGTGGAGTCTGCTATGCCATTGGAAAGACACTTTGACTTTAAGAGACTTTAATCAGAATTTGTATTGCACAAGATTTTTCTTGTTCCTTACTATGCGTTTGCAGTTCACTTCAAAAAACAAACCTGGAACAGGACATTTTGTCAGCCAGAGCCACAGTTCTTTGATACCACTAAGCTAAAGTGCAGTAGCTGAGTGTAACTTGAATTACTGAAGTTAGGATTCTGCCTCCCATGTAGATGAAACAGTGTGGTGGTTTCAAGCCCACCTGGAGGTGAAACACCACAGAGCTCCTCTTCCCTTCCCCCCTACACTAGCTGAAACCAGGACAAGATTAAAATGTGTTTGGTAGCTTCCATTAAAATTCTGATACATCAGAAAGCCTGATTGTTCTCCCACTTCCATAAACCACAACATAAACTGACTAACACAATTATTATAGGTGTTTGTCAACGTTTTTTAGAGAATT
>VZRX01010297.1:0-53676 GCA_013398075.1 Notiomystis cincta
GTATTTCACAAAATTGTATCAGTGAAAGAAAAAGTACTACTTATGAAATGCATAAATACAGTTATTGAAAGAACCATTCTTAGTCAATTTAGATAAAAACTATAGGTGACAGCAGAAGACAGAGCTAGCCCGAGATGGTTCTGAAGCATAGGGTATAGGTAAGCAGAGCAGAGATTTATCTCTGAGTTTCCTGTCACTATAGGTTGTTACTGCAGAAATTTGTCTAATTTATGCACAATAGGACCAAACTTTTCTGTGGAAATTAATTCCCTTAAGGCTCAACTTACTTAAATTGTATTTCAATACAGAACTTTGAAGGAAGGAAGAAAATAAGACTTTCCTCCCACATTTGTACTGATAAACTGTTCTCTGGCTTCTTGGCAAATGATATGGTCTGTTCATATCCTCCCCATTTAGAATTTGCTCTGGGGGCTCATCTGAGCTCAGTGTGAACATAGAATCATTCAATCACAGAATGGTTTGGGTTGGGAGGGGCCTTTAAAGATCATCTAGCCCAACCTCACTTCTTTGAATAAACATTTCATTAACTCCAGTTGCTCAAAGCCTCATCCAACCTGGCCTTTACAAAACTTGTTCCAGTGCCCCATCATCCTTGTTATAAAAACTTTCTTCCTTATGTCCACTTAAAATTTATCCTTTTTTAGTTTAAAAGCATTTCTCCTTGTCCTATGACTAAATATTTGGTTAATAGCCTTTCTCTATGTTCCTTAAAAGCCATCCTTATATATTGGAAGACCTCAGTAAGATCTGCCCAAAACCTTTTCTTCTGCAGAGTAAACAACCCCAACTCTCTCAGCTTTTCTCCATAGGAATGATGCTCTGTCCCTCTGACCATTTTCACAGAACTCATCAGTATTCTCTTTAACTGGCTCATGTCTTTCTTGTGCTGGGAAACCTGGAGCTGGATGCAGTATTCCAGGTGGGGTCTCACATGAGCCGAGGAGTATAAACTCCATTGACCTGCAGGCCACACTTCTTTTGAGCACAGTGCTGGCTCTCATCCAATTTTCCATCCATTTGTAGCCTTCAATCCTTATCTGCAGGGCTGTTCTCAATCAATAAATCTCCCAGACTGTAGAGAAATTGGTCATTGCCCTGGCCTCAGTGCAGAAACTTGCACTTGGCCCTGTCAAACTTCATGAGGTTTGCATGGAATGTAGGTGTTGCATGTCCAAGTTTGTGACTTAATGCTATGGAGGAGAGATTGAGATTGCTGAGACACGTTGGATTAAAGTGGGGAGAGTCAAAGAGGATGCAGATGTCCTCTCCAAACATAGTCCTGAAAGTGGTGGTTTCTGCCACATTCCTCTGAACACCTCAAAGGAAATTGTTCCAGAGAGTCTTACCTGGAAACTATGCAAAGCATGTTTTAACTTTTGAATGCTGTCTGATCTGTGATCCAGATGAGGGATGAGTGCACATCACAGAACTTCAAGAACTTAGTCAGATACTTTAAAGATCTTAGCAAACACCTTCTCTGCTCAATAGAGAAGGCATTCACTTCCTTCATGACAATTACAAGCAGAAGCATCTTTCATATCACTAGTTACAAAAAAAGGTAAGATAATTGGAATCTAATTTTCTAAGATGTTATGACTGTTAAAAATTTTAACATTCCCTCTATTATAAATTACTGAACAGAAGTAGTAAAAGACAAATTTTATTTAATATTTTTTACTTTTAGAACTCATTTTAAAAGTAGGGACTGATAGACAAAAGGTGAATAAAGAACAGAAAGGAGAAAACAGAGAACACAGAGCACATTCTGTTGAGGAGAATATTTTTTCATTAATTGGAGAAAAGCTAACATTTACCAAGTATTCTCATTTTCAGAGGCTGATGTTTATAAATGTAAAAAGCTAAAGGACAGTTGATCAGTTAGAGAGATGAATAGTAAAGCAATTTTCTGATCATTATAGTTATGTAAAAAACAACAGAAGGTAAGCATGAGCACATTCACAGGTCTCTATTTCAGGCATGTTATCATATAGTAAATTACCACTTAGACGTTTGCGTATAGAAAGAAGAATTACACTGCGTAATGTGAGATGAAGTCCCAGTTCTGCCCTGAGCCATAAAGTGTATATGTCTGAGGCTGCTTTTGCTGAAGGCCTGTTTAACAGGGATTTTCCTTCAGTGGTACAGGGCAGTTGCTACCATGCAGCCTCACACATTATGAAGCATGTCCATCTTTGCAGGAAGAGCCCTTGGTAAAGTCTGCTAGCAGCACACGGCGAGAGAAAATCCTACTTCCCACACAAGCTCTTTGCATTCTGTTGTAGCTCAGAGTCCATCAAACATTTACCACGAATCAGGTCTGCCAAGTACAGTAAAGGACCAGCTCCACAGCTCCAACCTGCTGTCTACCTGTTTAAAACTATGCATTTTGCTTATTATTTCAATGAAGCAATAATTTGAGCAGTACCCCATGTTGCATCTTACAATTGCAAGCAGTGGTCTGATCATGTCCAGCCCATGTCAAGAACATGTTGTGGTGGACCACAGCAAGGAGACCCCATCTCACTCAAAAACTGAGTATCATCTGAGGCAAAGCACAGGAAAACTCCCATGGTGAGGAAACACTGGATCTCCAAGGTGTCTTTTTCACCAGCATCATGAGCTCTGCCCTGAAGACACTTTCTTTCCCCCACCTATTTACAAGATATCTGATCTGGCAATTTTTAGAAGATTCCCAAAGCAGGTGTTCATCTGGAAGCTTTGGCTGAATCTTTTGAGACAGATAATCTAGTATTTGCAATTTTTTGTAGATGTTAATTGAAATTGATAATGCTCATTATTAATATAGATTTTTAAAGGTCTAATACAGTGTTCATATCTCCTATGACATGGTGTAATTTCTGCTTACCATGGCTGAGATAATTACAAAGACAGCTTCTAAATTACTTTGTCAATTTGCCAGGAACAGATTTTTACTTAAATTATACACTTTACTGCTGTATACACATAATATTGAACAAGCTAATGAGGGCAGATTTCTTATTTTGCTTGAAAAAATTATGTACCTTGCAACTGAGCTGGGTCTGGGTTCTTTGAGGATTAGAATTATGTTAATTTCATAGTTTATTTTTTTTTCCTTTGTAAGAGAAATAATAATAATAATGTTTGAGTTTAAGCATAAAGACATCAACTGTTTATCAATTTGAATATGATCATCTTTCTCCCCCTTTAGTCTTCAAAAATGGACTTATTTATCTTATCTTTCTATTACCAGTTTTCATGCTTTTTTGGCATTCTAGAGCAGTTTAAAAATTTACCAGACTGCCTGCTGCACAGACACACATATTTTTAGTGCTTGTGAGTTTGTGCATTTGACTGTGAAAATGTGCCTAAGTGAAATCAGTTTTGCTTTAAAATAGAAACACTTCTCCATCCTTCAAAATATTACACTGAGATTTTCTACAGTATTTCAGGTTTAGTCCCTAAATCTCTGTCTACATGTCCATTTCTAACAAAATTAGTTTCTCTTGTCCTCCTCTGTCACAGACTCTCTTTTGCTCTTTATTGTACTGACTGTGGATGGGAGTCTGGGTAACTGCTCAATATCTGCATTTTGAATGCTATAATAACTGTTAAGGTCCTAAATGGTAAGTCTGAATCTATTCCTAAATCAAAAAGTATTATTTCATATATTTCTAGGGTTACCACCCTACAAGGACTCTGATCAACCTACCATCAAGCTCATGAACTGCCACTCAAATTGAAATTTTCAAAGAAGGATCAGTCAGAAGTAGGAGAGATAGGAGTAAAACTAAGACATATGGATTCAGAGTAATTTTTAGATAACAGGAACCTCAGTACTTCTCACTTAGTAAATAAAATTACTTTTGGTCTCTTAAGCAGCGTTGAGTGTCACTATAATACCAAAGCCAAATATAACACAATGGTAAGTAGGGAATTTGGCACTATTATAATGGGAAGGAGGAAATATAAAGAAGGCAAGACAGTGTAGGTATGAGGTGTGGCATGATTTTGATAAATGCCTTTAGAAGCCCACCAAACTATACAACCTGAACATTCCTGCTCTGAACTCTACCCATCATGTAAATCCTTAGTAATAACCAATAAAATATAGGAGCAGTTTTTGAAAATAATTTTTCAAGGAATCGTAGAAACATAGAATGCTTTGAGTTGGGAGAGACCTCAAAAATCATGTATTTCTCACTCCCCTACTTTGGACAGGGAAAACTTCCACTAGACCAGATTACTCAGAGCCCCATCCATCGTGGTCTTGAGCACTTCCTGGGATACAGCACCCAAGACTTTGTGGCAATCTTTTCCAGTGTCTTATTGTAAAGAATATAAACTTCACATGATTATTTATTCCCCAAGGGTTTAGAATCTAGTCCTAAGTAACTCACTAGAAAAGCAGATATTTCGTCCCACAATAAAAGCAATTTTGAATTCCTAATTATATTTTCAGACAGAAGTTAACTAGTCAGCAGTATAAACATCATAGAATAATTAATTTTAATGTTATTACTGGTTTAGAAGTATTAAAAACAAATAAAATCTTTGGCTCAAATATTTCTACAATGTACTCATTTCTGTTCCTCTGCTTGTTTATCTCTTCTGAAATGTCCAGTCCTTTTTTACCTACATCTGACACTGCCATTTTTTACAAATACGGTTTAATATAAGTAAGAGAAAACATCCCTCATAAGTACCCTATCTATCTTGGTTACTTCTCCAGATCTGATTTCAAATATTAAATTGTTCAAAATGATCTCTGGTGCCTGCAACATTTTTAATTGTGGTATCAATACCAATTGCTTTATTTTTTATTAATGATGTAGTGATAAATTATTACACATCAGCTGCTTCATATTTTAAAAAAATATGCAGAAACTTATTACCAGAATCTCATTTGCTCTTAACTCTTCATTTTTAGAAAAGCTCTTTCCCACTTACATTTTCTTAAAAAATGAAGGATCGGCTATTGTCAGGGAGATGCAGCCTGTACAATAATTTCCTGCATGAATTGTATTCAGGTACAGGAAAGAATCAAACTGCAGAAACACCCTACATCTCTTGTAAATACTGATAGTTTTATTGACTTTCAAATGATAAATACTAATATCTGACCCAAATTAATACTCTGCTTCATGCATTCCTTTTATACACTATTCCAAGAAGAACGATCATTGATAGCTATTGCTTCAGAAGTTAAAATACAGCAGAAAAACAACTAGGAAAGCATTAATGACTGCTTATCTTTAGCAGCGTACCAGTTTCAAAGATGTGTGGTTAGCTTGTGTGGGAAGTGGAAGCCCTTTACAAGTCTCATATCTGGCCATATCCCTCATTGAGCCTGAGCTCCATGACAGGATAAGATACAATTTTGCATCACTCCTCACAATTCAGTGGCAAGAAAAGCCAAGCTTTGGTTCTAATCTGATGTTCAACCTGTGCCAAGGCACTGAGTGCAGCCCCCAGGCACCTTGGGTGCCTGTGCATTTGCTCATCAGCAGTGGCTTCAGAGTATGTCAGGGGCCAAATGGAGGAGTCAGAAGGTTCTAGACTGGAGCCTGAGTCCTTGTGTAGTTCAGCTGGGTGTGCTGGGACTTGGGGCAGAAGAGAAAAAGTGGAAAAAAGCAGAATCATGCAAGGGCACAATTCAGAACCTTTAAGATGGATTAAGTGAGATTGTGTGAAATTCACCTAAAACGGAATAAAGAAAATTTCTTTACTACTGTTTGACATATCATAGGTGCCAACACAAGCAAACGAATTTTAAAAGATAAAAATAAATCAAATCTGGATATTTGTTTTATCTTGCCAAAAGAAATTAATAAATAAAGGAATGAAGAAATTAAAGGAAATCACTATGTTATGTCAAATGCAGTTACAAACTTGATTTTTTAACCACAAAAGCCAGACAATGTAATATGATAAATAAAATCTAAAATGTATTATGACTTCTTTGTTATGCTACTATAGAAATAAAATAAGCCTCTGCCTAACAATCTTTCTCTTGAATAGGAATCCACCTTGGTATTCTATGGCAGAATAGAATTTTCTTTTGTAAAGGAAGCATTGAGAAGCATACCATTCAATGGAGAAATTACAGTGAATTATAACATAACATACAATGACTTCACTGATTTGCAGTTACTAAAGAAAAAAAAAAGAAAACCAAGTTATGTTTGCTTTTTTAAAATTAAATTCACACTTCCAAATTTCCCCTGGCAGAACTAATATTTAGAATAATCTCTTTGAGTGTCAGGGAAACTATGAAATCCTAGGTTTGGAGGATTCTCTTCAGCACTTTTAGTTGGAGAGTTCATGTTGACATATTCCAGATACTTCAAAGCTTGAAACTTAAATTTTCTTTTCAGCACTTTTCTACTGCCAGAATATATTAGAAATAGATAACATCACAGAGTAATAGTGCAAAATTTACAATTTAACATAAGGTCTTTTGAGAAGAATGTGAAAGGCTTGGTTTTTTTCAGGTGTTTATTTCAGCAGTTCTACAGCATTGTATTCAGAAAGAGAATTAAGCAATTCCATATTGTGAAAATGACAAATAATATATAACCGAATGAAAAAATAATTTACTTGAGAAACAAGAAGTGGTATCATTCTTATGAAACAATAACTCTGGAAAAATCTTACAGCAAAATAAAGAGATATATCTGTTTCAGAAAGCTCAACAAAAAAATGTATTGAAATTTGCAAAATCTCTTGTTTAAAATAGTTACAACAATGAAAGTAAGAGATATTAATCAAAGGAGATAAAATTTTTAAAAATCTCAAAATACAATTGAACCATTTGCTGAGAAAATTAATACGAATACATATAAATGTCCTTTAATTACTTCCTGTTAAAATTATTCTTTATGTTAATTTCCTCCATTTTTACTATCAAGAGAAAAACATTTAAAAAGAGACTACTTTAGATCCAAGAGTTTAATCTAGATAGAAACTACTCGTCATTCAAGCAATAAATTAAAGGAACATAAATCCAAACTACATTTTCTTTTACAGGGCAAAAGCTTTTACCTAACTATGAGTTCAGTTAGTCTCAAAAGGTTCTGAAAACACACCAAGTCATCATTCTTCTCTGAAGTCATAATGATATTTCTCACAATCATCAAAGTATATCAGAAATTTTTGCTATTGCACCCCTGTAAACCACAAACTGCTTAAAATCTTTTAAAAATTATTCAGTCCTGAACTTGGATCTAATCTTATTAGGAAGTGATTTCAGATAAGAAATCACACTTTACAAAGCCATGTTAAAGAACTATAGCTCTTTCTGGAAATTAACACCTTATTTTTGATCAACGAATTTTGATCAGCAATTCAAACCATTCCAATGGTTTCTTGGAGGAAATGTCATCCTCTTGATTATTTCTTCCCCTTTCAGCAACTTTCTTTGATTTACAGAGAAATACATTTCCATGTCCCTCCTGCAAGCCCCAAATAAAGTTTCTTGTGCCTGTGACTTACTAGCTGAAAAACTATCCTGCTCCTTTCAGCAATCCCCCACCTCTTTTGATTTTGCAGGATTTCTCCTTCTTGGATCTTACACATATATCTACTTCACATAATACTCCAGAAGTTCTCCTGAACTAAGTGTTGTGAATTCCCAGGGAAGGAGAACTTTCTCCTCTATGAAAAATTGCTCCTGTTTAAAGTGGAATCAGTGACAACAACGTAGTCATAGAACCTTCCCCTCTGCTACTTGGCTACATCCTTTTAACCAAAAAGGCACGTACACCAGAAACTGAATGAGCAAGCTAGGCAGTTACACCATCTGTTAGCATCACAGAATAATTGATTACATGCCATTTTGCTTTTTCTAATTAAGTATTTACATTTTGGGATATTGAATGAGCAGAAATAATTCAAAATGCTTCAAACCTTAAGTGCTACTATCATTGTCAGTCTGCTAAGAACAGAGCCCTTATGTACAATTCTGTGTTGTAGACTTGGCTATAGACTTAACTGAAGCATAAAAATGCAGCAGATCTGTGTAATACTGGTAGAATTACTATAGGCTGAAGGAATGCTATTGTTTTTCTTTCACCTTGATCAGACCTTGATTCATCCTTGACTCTTTCTCATACCATAACATGCAGTTAATTAACCAAAACTGAATTTGTGAATCATGTTAGCACTTAAAAGCTCTGAAAGAGTCTGAAAGTTATTCATCACCAAAACCAATATATTTCCTGACATAAATATGTTTCCTGACATACTGCCCCTTAAAATCTCAGGAATTGCTTAAAATAATGAAATTCATATTACTGAAGCAACTAGGACAAATGTGCAAATAACATCAATTTAGGCACAGTATTAATATTGTATTCTCATTTTCCAAAAAGATCAGTAATGATAAAAAACCTATTGTGAAATTAGGACCTGATAAATATTTAAATTCAGAAGATTTTTGAGGTGTATCCAAATTAATAGAAGTCATTCTGGGAAGAAAATCTCTTCTAATTCATATAGATATTAACAGCATAGCAGTACAGTAAGACTGAAAAAATATACTCACCTGGTACATTTTGAATGAAGAGTTTAAAAGCTGCTCTACCATGGATATAATTTTAAATGGAAATCATGTTTTGCCCTCAGTACAAGTTGAAATACTACACAAAAGTATTTTATTATGTTAAGGAAAAAAATAAACAAGTAAACAACCTAAGGTCTTTTTTGTTAAGTGTGACAATTTTCCATCCCTATCATTATGACCTGATACATAAGTATATTAATTAATTTAAAGAAGCAGCTTGGAAATTTGCTCTCCAAGAAGACTGTGACTGCTGGAATTTGACTGGAATGTGACCTGCCTAAGAACTAATTGCTAAAGGTGGGTAATGTGCACATAAACCCCCAGCTGCAGGCTCTGTCAGCTGCTGCCATGGAGAGAGACACTCACTGACATGACCCTTGCTATTTGGGGACTGTCTGAGGAAAAACCTCACTGTGTATGTGCACATTTTTAGCACCAGGAAGCTTCTGACTCTCCTGTGGCCCAGAGTGCCTTAATAACTCAGTAAGGCTGTCTGTGTCTGAGCACCTAGTGACAAGGCAGGTGGGCATTAAAGAACAAAACTCTGCCAAAATCCACAGTGGTCTTCTTTGTACTAGCCCCTGATTTAGTATCTGTTCTTGTACGTGCTATAAAAACACTGGACATTTTGGTAGGAATTTGGAAAAAGGTAACTAAAAGGAAGATATTGATGTATTAGGCTATGTAAAAGTTATTTTGTTGCTTGATAAGGGAAGTGGTAATAAAGACTGACAATTCTACATAAATATTGTATACTGCACATAATATATTCTATATGCATACATAAGAACTTGTGACAAGATAATATAATGATCTGTGCTTGAAACATGCTTTATGTTCTTGTGGCTCTTTTTTTTTCTTCTTAGAGTACTCAATGTGAAGATATTTCTAGAAAAAGGTAATTTCACACTCCTAAAATTGAACAATTATATTTTCAATTGTCAGAAAGTGTATCAGGGATCTTTTACCCTTCTGGTTCTGTTACACACAATTTATCAGAATAAGATATTACTTTTAGGACATGCCCAACACTGACAAAGGAAGCCCATAGAGAAAGCTTTTTATTTAGCTAAAAAAGTAACCATCCTGCATGTAATGTGAGCTGATTATAATTCATCATCTCTTGCAAGAAGTCAACATCTTTTCAAAGAGTCCTTTTCTCTACTTAGTGACACTTTAATATTATTCTAAGCATATTCTAAGTCAAGGCGAACTATCACTGTTCTGAAAAAATAATTTTGAGAAAGCTGTCTATTCTCCAACAGCTAACAGAGAGAATGAATCTGACACAGTCAGTGACTCTCAAAGATCAGCTCCTACAGACTCCAAAAATATCTCAAGCCAAAAATGATAGCCAAGAAAAGGTGGCAGAAGGCTTTACAGGTGAGCAAGGAGAACCCAACAAAATTTAAGCATAAATGAAAAGCATACAGGAAGCGAAAACAGGGCCTGGTCACCAAAAGGAATATAAAGACATTGTCCAAAAATGCAAGGGATAATATAAGGAAAGAAAAAAATCCACCTGGACTTGTGAACTTCCTGAGGTACATGCAGGGAAAGAGGAAGGACTCCTCCAAATGTATTATCAGCAAGAAGAAGATGAGGGAAAATGAAGGCCCACCATCATCTCTATGGATTAGAGAAGGAAAACAGGCGACAAGGAACATGGGAAGGACCAAGGTGTCCTGTGCCTTGTTAATTTTTGTCCTTCCTGGTTATATAGGCCTTCAGTCATTACTGGCCAATAACAGAGACAAAGCTTTTTTACTTCTTCATTAATGACATGCATGATTTTATAAAAACTGTGCAGAGTGTCAAGAATGCATGAGTTGGGTGTACTGCCTTAAAGAGGGACCACAGAGGGACCTCAAAGCCTGGAAAATGCGTGCATTGGAACTTCATGAAATTCCACAAAGGAAAATACCAACATTCTATGACCAGGGAAGAACAACATCAGGCACTAATGCACACTGGTGGTCAACTCTCTAAGTATCAGTTTTGCAGAGAAGGTCCTGGAGGTACTGGTCAACAAGCTGACCATGAAATAGAAATGTGGCCTTGCAGCAAAGGAGTCCAAGAGCACTCTGGAATGCATTAGCAAGAGTACTGCTGTCAGGTCAGGTGATCCTTTTCCCCTTCACAACCCTGATGAGACACACCTGGAGCATCCTGTTCTGGATTCCCCAGTCCAGGAGAGACATGGACTTACTGGAGCAAGTCCATCAGCATACCACAAAGATAACTGAGATAATTAAGGCCTTGAAGAATCTTTCATATAAAGGGAGTCTGAGGCCTGACTCTGTTCAGCTTGAGGAAGAGAGGTCATCTAATCCATGTTCAAGAGAGCTGTGAAGAAAGCAGAGCCAGGCTCTTTTTGGTGTTATTAGTGACCTGAGAAGAGGTAAATACAACACAAGAAATTACTCTAAAACATAATGAAGATATTTTCACTATGAGGGTGAACAAACAGAGAAGATTTGCCATTTATTTTGCAGCATCCCCATCCCTAGAGATGATCAAAACCCAACTGGGCACAGACTTCTTTAACCTGCACTAGCTGGCCATGATTTGAGCATGTGGGTTGGAGCAGATCATCTGCAGAGATCCTTGCCAATCTCAGCCATTCTGCAGTTCTGCAACATGGCCTCTTTGTGTATATACTCTTTTAAAACTCTATACATGCTCAAATAATTTTATTACAAGACCCAGAGGATTATAGATTAATTTAGGGAGGAAGCATATGCAAAAGACATTTGACTTAACCTCCCCAGTCAGAGCAGGGGTGTTATGTGGCTAAACTAAAGAGATTGTGTCACCAGTTCTTCAAAAAGTTCTAGAAGAAGATATAGTAATTAATGAAGGTGCCCATTTCCTTCATGTACTCCCTCATATCATTAGTTAGAAAATGTTGTTGTGAGACATTTTGTGACTGATTCAGTCTTATACAAAATATAATTACAAGTATGAAGTTTCAAAATTATTAGCTTCCTGGATATAGATATTCTTAAGAAGAGAACTGGTTCTGCTAGTTCTTGCCAAGTGTCACGTTAGCTCATTCCAAATAAGTCATTGGGATGATAAACAAAAAGATAAGAAATTTTCTTTACTCTATCTTTCTTCTTAAGTCATTATTTTATCAGAAAGTACTTAAATGAACAGATAAAAGAATCAAAATGTATTTGATATTTAAAAAAAAATTCTGAAACATTTTGCTTTTTCCAGAAAGTCTCTCATGAAAACTACAGTGATATTTAACTAAAACAGTGGATGTCAAGAGTCTTGATACCTTTTAACAATGTACAATATAAAATATTTATAAAATAAAGTTAGATTTTTTCAATTTTTTCATCTGAAATAAGGATTAAATTTTACAATACATCTTTAAAAGCAATATCTTGCCATGGATTGATAGTATTTAGTATTTTTCATGTATTATTCTTTGATTGGCCATTATAAAGATTTGTGTTGCAGCAAGGCCGGAAGATTGCTGCATCTCAAAGCTCAGCATGAATTTCAATTGTAGATTATTTCACATAGCTGTAGCTTAGTAAAGTAATTTTGCCAAAGATCACTTGAAATAACACACAGGATTGTCTGCTGCTTTATTTCAAGCATTGTTTTTCTCTCATTTATATGGACAGCCTAAGAAATATAAATTGCTGCATGACAAATGGAATAGCTTTGTGGTTTTTTCCATGTTATTCACCTTGGTTTTGTTCTTTCTGTGTAGCCCCAGAGCTTTATGCCCTGGTGAGTGCCTGGAGCTGATAAGAAGGAGTTGCCTTGAGTAAGCAAAACAATTAAGCCCCTAATCAAGTAATGAATTTTCTGTCAATCACTCTTCAATACTGCAAGTGACACCTGCCTGAGACTGTCAGTTCTGGCTGACATGGATTTCATGTTAACATAAATGTCTTGACTCAGTGACCAAATACAAAGCTATGAGTCCATCAACTCCTACATGCAAAAATATTTTTTCTGCTTCAGCATGATCGTTAACATGTCTATCCTAATGGCTTGGGAAGAGAAGTTGTCATTCACTGTACTAAAATATTACTAGAAAGCCAGATGAGTATGTTGTATTCCGATGGCTTTTGAGGAAAATGGCAAATACTCAAGACATGACTTAGACCTATGCTCATTAAAACTAAGTATTCATCATCTCCAAGATTTCTTTTGGTGAAACAACTCTACCCTGTTGTATAGGGAATATTTCTAGGGAAATACCCATAATGTGAAATATGTTTCCATTTTATTTTCTCACAAAAAACACTTTTCATATTTGCCTAAATGAGCAGCATGAATTTCCTCATGGACAAATTTTTGTTTATTTTACATCTCTGACCTGCTAAATTATGTCATAGAAAATTATGGCAAATTACAGGACATCACATCATGTTAAATAATTTACATTATAAGTCAATTCAACTTGACACAATATGGCAAACTAATGTGATATATCAGCTCTATAAGCACATTCTTTAAGTAATGAGGTAATATTTCAGCATACAAACCACCTATTTAGTATTAAATATCCATCCTCTGCTTCAACAGTAGTGTGTAGAGGAATTGGATCAAGTATTTACAGAAAGAGGATATTTTTGTTGTTTTCTCTGCTAATTGATTAAACAGTACTATGCTAGCATTCTCTCCATATTGCATAAACTCCTTTCATTTAAAACACTCACTCTACATGTCAGCAGTCTGGGAACAGTACATATCTCAGCTGATAAATATATGTGCTACTGAAACATACAGCTTGAGTTTTCAGCAGCACTGGTCTTCATTAAAACTGTGACTGAAGCTGGTACTTCAGTAATCAAACTTCTGTTGGACATGAAATATTCATTCAAGATTGTGGTATGAACAAAGTGTTTTCAGGGAAAAAATCTTAAAATTAATTTTTCTCAATAAAGTTATGGCAGTCAATTGTAGTAGAAATCTGTATAACGCATCTGGCAGGGGTGACCAGAATACTAGTCCCTGTCTCCATACAGCAAGCACTAAGCAAGATGCCAGTCCCTTTTACTTTACCTCACCACTCATGTTCTGAGGATTCACCTGGACAGCAAGGGCACAATAACAGCCTTGCATCATTAAGGAGGTGCAAAATGTGTTTACAGTGAGGTTGTCATGCAAAACACAGGTATTTTAACTTGTTTTGAGAACAGGAAGAAATTCCAGCTGTGATATGGGACTCCACATAAATTTGAATAGTAACCTACTGAGTTTCTGGAAAGTGTCCAAACCAACCTCCATGCTACTAAAATGAACTTACTCCAGGTTGCACTGTACTCCATTAAAAACTGAAGTTGTTACTGTCAACTAACCCTTGCACTCAACAGGAGAAACCCTTACAAAGGTAAAAGGGCTTTCAGTCAGTGCCCTTTAAACATCTGCTGTAGTGAAGGGAAAAGAGTGAAGAATAGGCAGAATGCTAGTAAAGCAGCCTGTTTCCAAAGCCATTATCCCACTAGTTTCTTCAAATAGATGGCTTAAATGGGAAGGGAAAATATTTCAGAAAGGCACTTTTTCTTTGATATTTTCCAGTTTAGTTAGCCATCTGTACATCCATTTCTGCCATATTGATAAGAGAAGCAATGTCAGGAGAAAATTTTAAGAGGCAGAATGCTGCCTAACCCAGCATCTTAGGCACGATGTTGATGCTTGAATTCAGTGAAAAAATGGGGGTATATGGAGGAGAAAGGAAAACAGACAAATGTTACATGAAACAGACCACTTATAATTTTTGTAATTTTGCACTAAAAGGTATAGATACTTCTGTATGTAAGGAATTATTTCATCCTATCCATTGGAAAAGAGGGCTTCCAGAGAAAAAGTAGATTTTGTTATCCAGAAGATTATATCTGGGTCTTATTCTTGACTCCCAAAAATATATGTTTAAATATATTTCTACTTTTCAGAAAAATCATTATTCAGGTAAGTAATTATAATTTGAATATTTTCAAAATAATCTGTTTAAACTTTTTGCAAATCATACTAGAAACCTCTGAAAAGTAAAAGAAATGGTCTTTTAAGAAAATAGTAATGTCTCAGTCTAAGAATACTAATTAGAACACAGCTAACCGGTATTTTAATTGCTAAATAGAGTGTTTTATGTTTCAGCTAGGTTCTTTAATGTTTATATGCATAGATTATAGAAAATAGAGGTTTGTGTAGTTGCATATAGAGGATTATTGTGGACCTTAAAACTAATTTTCAAAAGAAATTAAAATGTTCCATTTACATTTCAAAGTCACAAGATATTATTTTTCATTATCATTCATATCTATCTATTTATCTGCCACAAACATACATACAAAAAATCCTAGCCATGTAACATTAGAAGCAAGTCTATTTTTGTCACCATGTTTTGTTTGTTTTCTTTTTAAATAACAACGGAGTCTTAGTTGAAGTAAGAAGGCAGAGGACACAAAGTAACAGTTTATAAAAGATGTGTCATCTTTTGTTGTCAATACTGAAAATAATACACTTTAAAATAGAGTCATAGTACTGAACCTGCCAATTCTGTATTGTAAATTTGTAATATGTTGTGAAACAGTTTTTTTTGATTAATAGTTCAACCACTAAGAATAAAATTTCAGGTTGTTAGGTTACTTCAATTCAATATGATGTACCAGTAAGTTTCAGAAATTATGCTTTTCTATTTCTTGCCAAACAGATTTTCACTTCACAATGAAGTAGTATTTTATATTGTATTTAACTAAATCTAAATTAAAAACAGAAAAACAATCCATGAATCCAACAACTGCAAACTAGAATCCTTTTTAAGGCTTTTCAAAGCTTCTGTATAAGCCCTTGTGTACATTTTACTTGGGTAAGATGGGTTCCATTTGAAGCTGAGAATTTTGACATGCAGTACTGGCACTGAAACAAGTGTGTTTACTTGCAGATCTTTTATCTGTGACTGGAAATGGGTTGTGCATTCTTGGGATTCTGTTACACCATTTGACAACAGTGAAAAATCTAAATCCTCATTACAGAGCAGGTAGAGAACCTCCAGGAAGTCTCAACAGGAATCTCTGGCTATGGAACAAAATAATATAAAGAAGATCTAGTGTTATCGAATGTCTTTTTGTACAAATCTCATATACAGGTAGGAGGGATAATCACAAGAAAAGATTCATTCCCTCAGTTAAAGTGTGCTTAAGGCTGGGAAGGCTAAAGCTATTAGAAATAAATAATTTGCCCTTATATGCTTATAAAAGTACTGGATTGGAAAAGATAACCTGCAGATATTGTTCAGGAGAAAAGTCAGTTAACTGCATGGAATTGTGGATTAAGTTTTTGAGCATTCTTTTTTATTTTTCCTGTGCACTGAGTTTGTCTACTGCTTTATCAGTACAGATTTTTATTTTTTTCCCCACATTAATTTCTAGGACAGAATTAATAGATTTCATTTGCATGTACTTAGAAGACTGGTATTGCATACAGAGACCAAGCATTTCTCCAAAATGACCTGGAAGTCTGCCATTCTTATACCATTAGAGATACTGTTTGCAGTACTTTTATTTTGAATAAATGCACCACATCCAGTAAGTGATCTTTATTGTCTCAAAATGTAATTGCTTACTCTTTATGGTTCAATCCATACACCCTGGCAGTTTTCTCTACCAAGATCATTATGAAACAATGCACTGTAGTGAGTTTCCATGTGTTCAATATTTCTGCTCACATGTTTTTCTGGGTTTCTATCCATCTCTTCTTCTACATTCTCATTTCATGTGTATGGGGACTGTTTTCAGTATGAAAGTTGAACTCCTTCTGTTAACACAATTGTCTACCAATATTTACTCAAAATCAATGTGAGAAAATACGTCAGTATTACTTTTATATGGCCAGGTAATTTCAATTGAAAGTAAGAATTTTTCTTTCATTCCTGGTTTTTGGTTTAGTTTTTTGGTTGGTTGGTTGGTTGTTTTTTGGGGGGTTTGGTTTGATTTGGTTTGGGTTTTTATTGGATTTGGGTTTTTTTAACATATATATATACATTTTCTCTACTAATAGTAAACTAAATAAAACAACTAAGAGACATATATATATTTGTATATGGTAAAGTTCCACTTGGTATCTTCATAGTGGTGAATGGTGCTACATCAGGTTGGCAGATGGTCACTAGTGAGGTTTTCAGATATCCTTACTATCACCCCTCAGACTCCCTTATTGCAAAGCAGAACAAGCCAATGTTCAGTTCTGCTTGTATATTGTTGAAAAATATATCAAATAGAGCCATCCCCAGAAGTGAACCCTGAGGAACACTGCTGGTGATCACTGGTGACATCGTACTTCTACAGAGTACCTAGGAGTCATTAAGATGAAATAAGTGTAAGAAAGAGAACAAACAGCTTGATCTTCTGACTGAAATCATAGCTCTCAATTTCTTAATTTTTAAAATTTATTTAAGAAATTTAATTAAATAATGTGGCCTGGATCTCTCAAAACAGTTTGAGATGTATAAATAAAGAAAGCAAATTTTATATTCTTTTTAAGCAATGCATAATTTTATTTTAACCAGGGAAGTGTAAAATCATGTATCTGGGGAACAACCCCATGCAACAATATGTGCCAGGAGACACACAGCAGGAAAGTAGCTTGGTAGAAAAATACCAGGGGGCTTGACAGATACCAAATTGATCATGAGCCAGTTGTGTGCCTTTGCTGTAAAGGAGGCTCCCAGCTTGCATGAGGCAAAGCATTGTGAGTACACTGAGGTAGGTAATGCCTGTCCTCTACTCAGCACTGATGAGGCCAGGTCTGGAATGCTGTGTGCAGTTCTAGGCTTCCCAGTACAAAAGGGATGCTGACAAGTTGGAGACAATTCAATAAAGAGCTGCAAAGATGACGAAGGGACAGGACTATTTCTTCTATGAGAAAATTCTGAGAGATGGGACTGTTCAGCCCAGAGAAGAGAAGCCTCAGGGCAGATTTTATTAATGTGTATAAATGCTAAAAGAGATGGTGCAAATAAGATGGTGCCAGGCCCTTTTCAGTGGTGTCTACCAACAGGATGAGAGGCACTGGACACAAATCAAAACACAGGAGCTATCCTCTGAGCACTGGGAGTTATTTGTGACACGAGTGCTTGCACAGGCTGACCTAGGGTCTCCATCCTTGGGGGTATTCAGAAGCTGGCAGCACATGATGTCACACACTAACAATTCTAGGTGGCCCCAGAGGGGCTGGCCCAGTTTACCTCCAAAGGTCCTTTCTCACCTCACCTATTCTGTGATTTTGTGATTCTATTTCACTGTATGAGGAATTCCACTCAAGACCCTTTAGTCTAGATATATGGAAAAAAAGATGGTCCTAATCAAGCTGAAGTTTAAGATGCAGCAACACACACTGTACAAACTTGGAAACTCTAAAAGCATTGCCCATTTAAAGTTTTACACACAGGTTTATTTTAGTGTGTCCAGTCTCTCTAATCTCCAGCACTGTGGAAGCCAGAAGCAAACAAGAAAACAAACAAACAAGCAAACAAACAAATCCCGAGACTTTGCAGGGTGTGTGTGGGGGGCAGGAGGAGCATCTCACAGAGGACTGACAAATCCAGAAATACAAAAAATGAGCAAAGAAGTTTTGGAACAACTTGCTTAAAAAAAAAACACAAAAAACAACCAACCAAATAAACAACAAAAATAAACCCAAGGCAACAAAAACCAAGAACAAACTACTTCATTATCAAGTATTTAGAGAAATTATTTTATAAAACTGATCAGATCTGTGATTTGTTTAACTAGACCAGGTAAACTGTACAGATAGCTCTTAAAGATACTTATTGACTTAGCAGTTTGACTAGTGTTGCAGCAGGTGTTTTGATGGCAAGGGAAGCTTCAGAGCTCTAGGCGATTTCAACCTCCCTGTCTGGCTGCCAGTCTGCTTTTCCCCAAGGAGGCACACGCTGGAGAAATAAGTTCTTTTCTGAAAGTGAGCACAGATCTCATTTTTCCTCCACTGACACTTTTTGACAGGAGGTAGGGGAGACACGAAAAGAGTGCAAGGCAGTTTTCAGGTGAGTTTAAATGTCATAGGTATTGTAATTTAACAGTTTAATGCTGCAAAAAGGGGGAAATTCCTCCTTGCATCTCATTACTCTGACAGCCTCAGTCTCCCTGGTATTTTGATGCTGTGATTCAGGTCTCAGATTCATCAGATCCTTATATAATTTGATTCAAATGACTAAACTATTGAAAAACTAATCATTTTTTTCTACGAAGCTAGCTTTTTATCAGACTTACTCGTACTGGTAAGCTTCATAGTCAAAGCCTTTCCAGAAGAGGAAAGGCCTAGCATGATGTTGCTTTTGGTGTTGGCAAGATGCCAAAGTGGCTGCTGCTGCATCACAGTGATGCACAAACTCACCTCCTTTGAGGACCTATAGTAAAGCAAACCATGTGATGGTTAACACAGATCATAGCACAGGAGGGTGTGAATCAACTGCTGAGGGTGAAAGGACACCTAACAAGAAGAGTCTAGTAATGTTCTTGGGAGTACAGAACACAGAAAACAGAAAAAAACATTTCTCCTAGAAGGTTAAAATATTTTGCGAATCTGGGGTTTTTTTTGAGTTGTTGTTTTGTTGTTTTATTAGTTGTTTTATTTATTTACTTATTTATTTGATCCACTTTATCTGTTCTGTGTTCTTCATGATTTTGCAAGCAGAGGATAGATAAAATATTTTATTAACCTCTTTCATTCTTATACTGTATATGAACAAACAGCTAGGGAAAGCCTACTGGTCCCTCTACATCTTCAAAAATAATAGTCTTATAAAGTAAAACTTCTTAAATTTGAGTTTGTCTAACTTTTGTCATATTTCAGAAAAGTTCAACGTGAAAAATGGAAAGCTGATCAAGTAGGATTAGAGGAAATACTGAAGAAAGGAGGTAAATCTTCACTAGAGACAGTTATCAACTCCTCCTTTTTTAATAGTGTAATTTGATTTTACAGAGAACTCTTCTATCCTTCCATATAATGTTTGATACATTTAAAAACACAAATTAGAAATGCTTCTTGGTTCACACCAAAATTTGCATGCTTGCCAATCTTTAAAATTTAATTGCTGCTCCAAAAGTAGTCAAATTAGAACTCAAAGTGTTTCAATAGAAGTTTTTGTGATGACAACACACCTCAGAAGTGTCTTTCAAATAATATCCATATGAAATACACATTTCACCCATCTAAAATAAGGAAAGTTTGGGATATCAAAGGCAATAAGAAGCAATCAAGAAATTATTTACATTTTTTTAAATATAATTTTTTCATCTGCCCTAAATTCTGATTAAGCAGTTTTCAAAATCTGAGAAGCTATGGACTGCTGAAAAGTGTTGCCAGTCTTCAGCAGCAGCTGGAAAAGCAAAGGATAAACAGTTTCATGTGCAAACAAATAATGTACCTTTCAAAGCCTAATTAATAGACACAGTTTAAGATAGAAACTTCATGATGATGAATGTCAAGGGGCAACTGGGATAAACATACAGAATATGATTCCACTCTCATTTATTCCATTGCCTTCAACGTAGTAACTTCCAGCAGTGTGAGAAAGAGGTAAACTGGATATTAAATGACATTCAGAACAAGATAAATTACTATAATTTCTGCAGTAATGTTATTTATCTCTCTATGTCAGACAGTAATTGTAATGACAGCATTAAGTTAGAAAAGCAATATTGAATCTCCCTGAACAACCCAAATTTTAATTGCACCTGAAAATACCTACCACAGAAAATTCTGCATATTTATTGACAAGAAGAAGAGACGAGCCTAGGATATTTCAGAATAATTTCTATGCTCAGCAATACATAAAAGAAAGAAAAAGTGTAAGAAAAGATTAAGGATATATGACATTCTCACTTTTTTTAGTCATATTTACTTTTTACTGCATAGCAAGGTGGGGCAAGATTCAAATTTACAGTAAAAACTTCATTTAAAATGATCTTTGAACCATATACTTACAGGTTTTCTTACTCTAAAATCTGGGTTTTCCAGAAGGGTAATAGGGGTAGTTATTACAGATTATCAAATGCGGTTTCATAGCATTTGGTGGGTGTGGAGTGGGTGGGGGGCACAAACAGAAAAACCCAAATCTTTGCAAGTGTTTCAAAACTAAAGGCTTTACTTAAAATACGTCAAACTAAGGTAATCATAGAAAAAGAGAAATAATGTCTACTTTTATAAAATTAACTTAAAAATACATATTATGAAACATATTACACTGAAATCAAAATTAATTCATTTAATCATGGACTTGTCAATACTTTTGTGAGGTATGTCCCTTTCAACAGGAATGCCAGCTGCTCTACACTAGGTCTATTAGGATGATATAGACACTAAAATTGTATTATTATTTGATCTGAATTCTCTTAAGAGATGAGGACAAAGTAAAGAAGGAGAAATGAATTCTAGTGCTTATTTATACTTTTTAAACTATTATTAAGTTACAAACATATACCTACTCACTCAAATATTAATGTTTACTAAATTTTCAGATATTTTGCATAACCAAAATAATGGGCTAAAAAATACAACACAAAACTCATGTAAGGCCTTGGACTTGTACCTGTAGCTAGGCAGGATATCCCACAGTTTAAGAAGCTGTATCACACTTTGAGAGTGTGCTGAAGCAGTTCAACCAATAAGACAGCTTGTTAAATGTGAACTAGCTTTGTATATTCCTTCCACCACTATTTCTTGATATTCTTTGCAATAATCAGACATGGTTCTCAGGGGAAATAATCTTTTCACTGTTGTTCACTCAAAATCGTGAAATTATGTGTGTGAAAACACAGATTTGCTGTTTGTCATTAGACACACTTAAATCTTAGCAGAATTAATATATAATTGAATGTGTTGTCTAGCTAATGGCCTGTGTAAATGATATACATGAAACAAAATAATTCATTTAATAAATGCTTAGACAGCAACAAATCAGTCCTGAAACCTAGAAAGACATATAAAGGGAAGAAACAAATCTGGTCATAGCATGTCCTGATCTTAGAAACATCCAGGTTTTGCCTGAGAACATTCATTTTATCATTATCCATGCCCCTAGGTCTTCTTCTAAGCACTTTTCCCACTTGTTTCCTGTTAGAGTTCAAAGAACAGATGATGCTAAAGAGTCATGAATTACATTTTTCCAAAAAATGTTCCTAGAGGTATTATTTTTATCCATTGCATAGAATTATGTGTTATCACAAACACATTGCCAAATATAGAACAAGTAAGAAGGAAGAAGACTGACACATGTAAGAAGCTGGAGGTTTTTGTATCAATCCAGTGTAATACCTTTATCTTCTAGAAGCTCACTCTGGGAGAAGAACAAGCTCTAAACTCAAACAGCTGTTAAATAAGCACAAGGGAAATCAGGAGCATTGCATAAAAAGGTCAAAATTATACTTTTGGTTTTATGGTTTGTCTAGCACACATCAGAACAGGAAGGAGTAGAACTTATGGTATCAGGGAAGGAATACAATCAACACATAAGCTTACTTCAGCAAAACTGGGCACAGGAGATAAGTAGTGTTGGCTAAGGACTGCTGAAGAATGTAAATAAAATGGGTGTATTTGTTGTGTTGCTATAAATTCCTATGCAATTTTTTTTTTTCTTTTTCAGGAACTCATTAATGTAAGAAAGAAGAAAGAAAAGTGAACTAAAGGTGGAAGAGAAATACCAGTGGAACCAGGACAGGCAGACTAGATTATCAATTTAACACCATAACACCATTACAAAGCTTCAGCTTTCATCCCAGACTATTTTCATCCATTTATGCTATACCATATTTTGTAAAATAGTTCTTTGCACAAATGGCCTAGAAGGATATCAGAAGGCAGCAGGAAGTTCCACTTGAAAATGACATAATATATAGGTACCTCAGAATTCTCTATCAAGAGAATGAGGCAGACATATTTCTTCACATTATGTTAGAGTAAAAATAAAACAAAAAACCCCACAATGTAAAGGTGATGATAGAATATAAAGCTATTAATCTTCATTTATTTTCTATTATTTAATATCAACCTCCCATTTAAATCTAGTTTTAATGTGTTTTGTTTCATCTTGCTTTGGAGAAAAGATCAAGATACTTTTGTGTTGCTCTTGGTTACTCCCCAATCCCATATATCAGAAACAATTATATTTAAAAAGCTAGTGGTTAAAGTAGCCAAACATTTAAAAAGAAACATATAATTGGACCCAAAGGAGACAAAATGGAATGTGATCTGGAAAAGCTAGTTTTTCATATGAGCAACATATAGTAAGAAAAGCCTCTATTACCCTCTCATGTTGTGACATTCATAAGTGATTGCACAAAATGCTGAAATATCCATGGGTATCTAGAATCATGGTATGATGCCTCTGTATATTTAAGTGAGAAGTTTGGGAGATTGGGAAAAACACAGCTGCTGTGCACATTTCCTTTAAAAAATATCTTGCTGATGGTAGGAGTCTCTAGGGAGAGCTTAATGAAAGCCTCTCTGCCTGAGTCTTTCTGAGGTCCGTAGGAAAGGAAGTGCTTTAAGAGAGTTCATTGGGAATGGGATAGAATCAATCTCTCTACTTTTTTTCCTCAGCCTTTCCAAGCCTCTAGAGGAAAGGAACTTTCAGGTGTTGCATGTACAGGAGCAACGTGTACTTCTGTAATTTTTTATTAATGCCTGGAACATGCTATATTCTTAAATAGAGGAATATAAACATGCTAGAAAATGCTCTTGTCTCAGATTTACTGCTTTTAACCAATATGAGCTTCTAAGATCTCCTTCATACCCCAGCTTTATTACCTATTTCTATCTTATTGCCTTCTTTCAGCAGTATATTCAAAAATATGACAAACATCTGTCACTCATGACTAAAAATCTGGTTCAGCATATCCACTGCACTATCAAGTACACCACAGACAAGCTCATGCATCATTTACTCTTGGTAGCATGACAGCAGCCCAGCCAGTGCACTGGACAAGAAGCTACAGATAAGAATTTTTATTTTTCTCAGGGCTTAACTCTTGCTTAGCCCTGCACTTGCCAATTTGTGTTCAGGTCTCAGAGCTTGTACTCAGGTATAGTGCCAACTTGGAAATGAAACAAGGCCAGGACTTTAACTTAAATGTGGCAGTGCTTTTTCCACCTCTGCAGCAGCTCCCGCGCTTGGAATAGTTCAAAAATGTCTGGCTGCTTCTGCAATTTAGAGATCTTTCATTTTTAGGTCAGGCTGCCTCACGAGTTACAGACATGGAGCAAGCAATTCAGATTAGGAGGAACATGCTGTAACTCCTGTATAAACACAGAAGTTTAAAAGGCAAGAAATTCTTTACAGATTTTATTTTTAAACCTCCTGTTGTAGTACATAATCCTTATGCCTTACTAAGAAGCTCCTGGAGTGTGGCAGTACAGATGCAACAACAGACTTCTGTCACATATCTATCAGAGATTTTCAGAATGAAATATTGTAGCTCCCCATGTGAAAGGGTAGAACATCATAGTAAACAAGCAAATATCTAACTCCAGAATTAATTTGTAGTACTTTAAGGGGAGTTCTGCATATATGCAGGTTTGGAAAATATTTTTCAAAATTAATACTCATTTTTAACAGATTTAAAATCAAAAGTGATTTTGCTATTGATTATTCATTGTTTCAAAAAACAACATTATCTGGACAGTCAGCATCAAGTTGTGGCAATGTTATATGCATCACAATGGATTTTTCCTTTTTTGTTTAAAGGTTAGGGATTGTTTTTTGCTTGGGGGGATTGCTGACAAAGCACTTGGCAGCAGGTACAATACATCTACAGTAAGTAGATCAGAGTATTTTACCTGCAAACATGCTGCAATAAAGTGCCATCATTCAATCAATACAGACTACTTAGTTAACATTTTTTTTAATGTATCTGGATTACCAGTTCATTAGATCATTACCTGATAAATAGTGTGGGTAATGAATTGAGAGAGTTACTACATACCTTCAGGAAGAACCTGCCCGATAACAATAATCCATTAGAAAAACTGGCAGTATCCTCTGATCTATTGCCCGCAAAGCTATGACTTGATGGAGAGTTTCATTCCCTCTGCTCAGCACTCCAGAAGAAAATCAGCACAATTTAAATATTTCTCAGGATGTGACAGCTCTCTAGATCCCTGGCTGCATTCTTTTCCCAGGGGTTGACAATCTGATGTTCCAGTGTGCATAGAGCAGTGAAGATGAATTGAAAAAGCTTGAGATAAATTAGGGATGGCTAAGTTAAAATTGTCTCTGCTCCCGAGTCTCTCATCTGCAGTCTGCAAGCCTATTTTGCTGTGAAAAAGCTAGATGGCAGGCTGCCTCAGTGAGTTCTTCTTAAGCGACAGGGAGCATTTTCAATGAAGAAAAATTCTCCCATTATCTAAGCTAATGTGACTGCAGCTAAATCTAGTCTTAAAAGTGTCTACTAGCATGAAATTCATTCTCACTGCTGCTTTCTTTCACGCCACAGGTTAAAAAAGAGGAAGGAAAAGAAAGGGGAAAAAAANCCCAAAATTTTCCAATAGAAAAAAAATACTCAAACTTTTTAAAGTTGATAAATGGTAACAACATATTTCACAATATAGCTGTGCCCAAAAGTCCAAGTGTTGGGAATTATCACTGTTTCCAAAACTTTATCTGCTTATACTCAATTCATTTTCCCACTAGCTGTTCTTTATGTTTTGATTTTAATAGGTATCATGTCATTACAATTATCTTAATTTTCAATATTCTAGGAGAGGAAAGAGCAGTATTTTCCCCTTGTTGGCAAAAAATGAAGTGGCAGCTAAAATTCTGAATAATCACCATGTTCAGCCTTAGTAGATAATCCTAGATAATCCTCCAAAATAAAGTGATTGATGTTTTGCCATGCCTATAAAAAATATTGTGTAACAAGTTGCTTTTAATTATGAACAACTTCTCACATTATTTCACAAAAAATTGTTTTCCAAACATCACTTTAGTGCCTGAGCTATTCGACAAAGTAACTCATTTCTATGTTATGTAAAAAGTTTTTACATTGAAAACACTGGGGTAGGAGTTTTTCATTAAACATAATGAAGTTTTTCATCCTCTAAAACATTGGATACAATTCATAACAAATATCATTTCAAGGAGCTGCTATCAGTCATGCTCCCTCATAAGCAGATATTTTTGCAAACCCTCTCTCTAGTTTCAACTGATCTAGTTTTCTGAAGTCCTAGATATCTACCATCAATGACTTTCTCAGACTTGATTTCTCAATATCATGGAAATTCGGCCCCCCATCTTAAGCTGTAAATAAACAGAGATGCAGCTGAGTACATATGAATGTAGCCTTAGTGCTAGAGCATTTTGAGAATGATAAATAAATATATTGCCAAGAAAGAGATGTAAAACCTACTCTCATCAAACAGCCATGAAGAGACTGAAAAGAGACTGAAAAATCTTTAGGACATGACTGCAGAGGTCTCTTTTATTCCCCATGCCCTGGGGTAAAACATTCATTCACATTAACAGGACTCTACCAGGTGAAGTGAAAAGGCATGATCAACATTTACAGATTTCCTTGAGGCTTAAGTTACTAAAGCCAGAGGCCCACAGAGCCCCTGTGTTTTATGCTGAAAGCATTATGTCCAGACTATGTTTTTTAAACAGAAGCTCCTTTGGCCTGTGTTCCAATAACCACTCCTTAAGGCATATGCAAGCACTTGACCAGATCCAATTGTTCAGTACATACAAAACATAAATATACCCTAAAATAACATATAATCCAAAGGGATTATAAAGTTTCCCATGCTGCCTTTCTCTAGGATTAGGGCATTGTAACACTCACACTTCTAGGTGGCTGTGGCTGTGCTGCAGTCCTTGTCATTAATATTTGTGCATTTTCCAGGTAAACAGATCATAATTCACAAGTCATAGAATCACAGAATGGCTTGAGTTGGAAAAGACCTTCAAGATCACTGAGTCCAAACCCTCCAGCTCTAGGTGACCCTGTTTGAGCAGGGAGTTTTGTTTAGGTGACCTCCAGAAATCTCTTCCAGCCTCATAAATTCTGCAATTTTTATTATTGTTTAGGAACAACCAAAATCTTCATTTCATAGTTCCAGTGATTTTCTGGTTAAAAGTTTCCTAATTTTCTTAGCCTTTATTTTTCAAAACATTTCCCTTAAATTATTTTAGACTATTTGATTGCTCTTTTCTCCTGCTCACGCAATTACAGCATCTGCTGCTGAAACTAATAAAACTGCCAAGACCTCTCTGTACAGCAGCCCAGCCCTAAATTTCCCAATTTCTCTTTCAATAAGGAAGGGCTTGATGGAAGTCTTTTGAGAGCTGAAAGTCACCTGCTAGCCTTAAAGACAGTGTTGGTTTGTGTGCTATTTATTAATTTTAGAATAAGCATCACTCACATCTCCCCCCTCTCAGCAACCACTGCTTCAGCCAGACTACCAGTGACAATCTCCTGTTTTTCTTGGAGTCTCAGCAACTTGGGTCAATCAGCTACATCAGTCTCAGCTTCTATTCATAAAAATCTACTATCCTGAACAAATCAAAAATATATAATTGTAATTCACTCTTTCTAATGGTATCATTATTTTAGAAGGTATGATTAATTCGTGTTCTCTGGTTTGAATAAGTAATATTGACATGTCAGTTTCTAGGAGGTTTCTAATGAATTTTAGGGAGTGACATGGAAGGAAATAGAAAACCAATTTAGCAACCAAATCAGAGTAATCCCAAATGCCTTAGTAAAATTCTGACCTCTGACTACATATTCTTGTCAGCTTCCTCTTTTTTAGTATCAGATGGAGGAAGGGAGAATGTAACAATTGCTTTTTTCCAGGAAAAAAGGTCTAATAATCCCTGAGGATGTTTAGGAATTATGCCCAAGACATCCTGCAAAGCGCAGTCACTTGGTTTGCACAGTATTAGAACAAGACACGGATTCACAAAAATTTCTCAGACATTGCCAGGAGAAAAAATTAATAGGGATTTTATTTTGGTTTGGTTTAGTTTTGGTGAGATTTATTTTTGTTTGCTTGTTTGTTGTTTGGTTTGTTTTTCCTTTCCAAGTTATCTGCTGGTACAGTTTAATAGCTTTTTGGAATCAATCAGAGAGACCCAGATGGAGGCAGAGGTGACACTGTTGGCATAGCATGCTAGATATTTTTGGTGTGCTGTAATCCAGTTTTAAAACATGTTTCAGTACCTCAAAAGACAGCAACAGCATAATGGGCAGAGGGTTAAAAAGGTGATCATGGAGTGGTACACACTGTAATTCTGTGACATGTTACCTGCCTGGGTAACAGAAGCTGTAATTGATTTAAGAGTACTTTGACCTGTGTATCTCAAAACTTTAGGAAAGCTAATTTTTATGAACCACAGTTATACATTGTGCCTATTTAATTTTTAAACTTAAATAGTAGTGTGATTCCACAGTTACAGAGTAGATTTCTAAAGAATATTCAAATATATATATATTCTATATATATAGGATGCACTAAAAAGTTATATTTGGCTAAATCTTTAGAACTAGTAGTCTCCTGCAACTGGTGATTCTCAATAAGTAAAATAACTCAATTTACATAAATGTTTGTCTTTCCTATTTCTCTGTCATTCTTCACTGGAGACAAAATACTGGTTAATAAATTCAGAATACATTCTCCTGTCTTTACTCTGCCTGTCTTGCATTAGACTTTAATAGCAGAGAAGAACTTCTAATGGGCAACTCCAGTGGGATTAGAGATAATGCAATTCAAAGATGAAAACTTCAGTGACAGAAAGTGAGACTTTTTTGCTACTGTATATGATATTTTGTATACACCTGCAATAACTGAAAAAGCCTCAGTGTGTATGCATATAAACATTTAGTTAAATTTTTGAAGTCTCTTTTTCATTACTGTGAAATGAACTCTTGCATAAGTTTAGATCCTTCATATATTTTTTCATTGTTTTGTCTTGGAATACCTGGGGTCAGTGCTTGTATGCTTTCAGGCCATAGCTTCCTGCTATTTTTTTCTCTTTTACATTAATAGGGGATTATGTCTGGATGAAAATAAAACACACATAAAAATATTTTGCCTAATCTTAAGAGTTAATAGTAGAAAGTGTTGGTTTCCATTATGAGTGCACCTTAATGCCTCTCTGCCAGTGGTTTTCATACAGTAACCACTTATATCATGGGAAATGCCATTCAAAGCTTTTCGAAGTTGTCTGCCATGTGATGTGGTTCCCAGAAGAAATTAATTGATTTATGATTCATCACAGTTCAAATAGTTAAAGACCTACTATGTTAAAACAAAAACACCTCCAACAAACCAAGAAAAACATACTTCCCTCCTGCACTCAACTCTTTTGCTCCTGTTATTTTTTTTAAGGTTTCTTGCTACTTGGAGGTTTTTCAGCCAGTCATTTAATTAAAAACCATTATCCTTAAAGGGAAAGATCCAGTGAAAGACATTCCTGCCCAGGGGAGGGGAGGATGGACTACATGATCTTTGAAAGTCTCTTCCAGCCCAAAGGTTTTTGTAATTCTATGATTTCATACTTCAATTTTCATAAACATTTCCAAGCTGTTTGGCTGTTTAGGGTTTTGGTTTGGCTTTATTTTGTTTTCTTTTTTTTAAATCTTGTTTCTTCGATTAATTGATTGAACATAAAAAGAAATAAGATAAATGCATCATTAATAATATTTAGTGTTTGGTGTTAAAAAACACCATATCAAAACTACAACCTGATTTTTCCTTGAAAGAACCTAAATGCATACATTAAATAATAGAACAGAATTTTACTGATTAAGAGATCTTATTTCAGTTTGATTGTAGGTGTCTTATTCAACAAGAAGTCTCCCAACAGTTTTCATATAATACACAAAACAATTCTTGTTTTGTTTTCCATTCTTCTCTGTCCACCACTGGCTGAACTGTAAGGAGACACATGTGCTCCTAAAATTTTACCACTCAATGAAAGATTCCTCAAATTTCCTGCAATCAGTATTTTAGCTAAATACTGGTTTCTTTCAGCCCTTATTTGCATTATAGTGAATGGGGTCTTACTTTGAATTCATACACCAACTTTCACCTCTAAAACTTAAGGCAAGCTTAATGTTTCTCTCTTGAAACCCACAGACCTTGTGTTAATGCAGCCCCAAGTCTCAGCAGCTCTGCGTGAACAGGGAGCAGCAGATTAAGATACTAGAGGAAAATAAAGCAAAACAAAACCCCCGTGATATAATTCCAGACAAATGGAGGAGGGCATTTAGGCATTACTGTAATATAATTAAACAGTTGAGGAGAGAATGATATCTTAAGAAATAAGGAGGGAAAAACCCCGTAATATAAACACCATGTACCCTGTGGGAGTACACTGCAGAAGTCAGAGCACGTTCAAGCATGTCCAAACCTTTTAGTTTGTTCAGAAAGCTTTTCCTCAGCTCTGAGATACTGTTGAGTGGTTTTGCAGTGAAAAACTAGATAAATCTTCCCTGAACATCCTGATTGCCAATAAAGAAAAAAAAAAAAATATAATGATAATAAAGATGAAAAGGACCATAGACTGCCACTTAATCAATTGAAATTGAATACTTGTCTTTAATTTTAACTTACAAGCAAGATATCAGGGGTAAAACCCCCTAACTTTATCTTGTTTTATGACTTAATATTTTACAAGCATATTATTTGAGGATAATGTAGGGAAAACAACAGGAGAGTTCACATCTTGTTTCCAGTTATCTCATCAAAACAGAAAAATGAAAATAGGGATGATATACATAAAAATAGACTATTTCAGGCTTTTGTTCAAAACTGGAAGGCATTATTCTTCATGTTTCATTTTACATGTAGAACATAGACAGATATGAATCTTAAAAACTAAGAAAAATGAAAGACCATCTTGATAAAAAAGCACTCATTTTGAATTTATAGTAAATTTATCTATGAAATAATCCTGTGACATAAGAAACTCTCTCGCTCTAATGAAAATATTGGACAGGTGGTGAGATATCCTTGAATGTATCCATTGCTGAGAATTGTCTAATAACTCTCTCATGGACAAGAATTCAGGATGTAAACCCTAATTTCTAATGTAAATTATCTCCTGTTATACATATTTTTCAATAGATTACATTATAAAAAGAAAATGGAATGACGGTGGCTGTAATTCAAAATGAATTTTCCCAAATAAACCACGTTTTCTACCACTGAACACAGTCCTCCATGCTCTATGTACCTGGATTTGATTCTGAAAGCTGTTTCAGAGACTTGCACTTCAAATGCAAATTGTCAGGCTGAATTTATACAGAACACATGTGAATTCCCTGTAGACCTATAATTTAAGACAAATCAGAATAAATAAAAAAAAATCAAAACAAGCTTTATTTCAGTTTCCTTTTCTTTGTCTTCATTAGAAAAAAAACAGCTTTATAGAGTCACAAAATCACAGCTTTCTATGCACTTGTCACGCCAAAAAGAAATTATCATTTGTTCCAGTAATGGATATGAAGGTGCAAGAGTGAACCTCATTTAATGCACTAATGCATTCTCATATTGGAGACCTCTGTAAGCACAACCAACTGTGTTGCACAAAATTACAGTGATAGATACGCTTCTAGCATGAAGAATACTTGCATATTTGGAAAATGAAATAAAATTCGAATACAATGAATTTATTTGCAATCAAATGGGGAAAAAACCCAAACCAAACCACCAAATAACCCTCTTATGCGACTCTATAGATGAGAATAATCAGCTATAAAATATATGTAAGAGGGAGGTTGCACAAGAATTTCAGTTCTAAGAAACAGATAAAAAACCCCAAAAGCAAAAAACAAACCCTCAAGAAGACAAAGCCATTGCCATTGATTATATGGGTCCCATCACTCACTTTTCAAAATTTGCACAAAACAAGAAAAATGGTTACTAGGAGATCAATTTAGGCTTCAAAAAATAGTTCAGACTTCCTATTGTATAAAATGGAGGTTTTAGTCTGAAATCAGATAAATGAGATGCCTAAACTGATCTCTGTGTTGCAATAGCAACCAGCTGGAACTCAGGCTTTGACTCCTGGACTGTGCTTTTTTTAGTAGAACAGCATACATTTTTTGATAAGGGAAAACCAAACTCACTGAACAAAAAAAAAACAAACAAAATTTTCATTAAAATGAGTTTGTATGTTCCAAGATATTGCTGGGAAAAGGGAACCCCAGTGTTTGTGATTCAATGGGATGCACGCAGCAGGCAGCATAAAACTTTCCTTTAATAGAAATATTAAATGTAATCTGGCTCCTTTTTTACTTTTTCCCCCCCCTAAGAATTGTAGCACGCAGAATAAAATAGATCTCAGAAAATCTGGGCAGACCTAAAGTAAATCTTAGTGATTTATGTCCTGGTGTCAATTCATGGCAAAGTCCTTTCTTGTGGTGACAGACTATGTCTTTTAAATGAATGAGGTGGTCAAGCCCTTTAATATGTGCCTAAGTACTTAGGATTTTTAACAGTAATAATTTAGGCAGGCCTGTTGTCCATATTTATGCAGGAAATTAACTTGATCATTCCAGTTGTACTTTATGGATTTTAGAAAGTAACCAATTAGTTACTTACGGATCAGTCTCCCTCTGAGGCTGGCACGTCTGTGCTTACACTGCTGCTGAGGCTTCCTTTACTCACCCGGATGGTTGATGGCAGGACTGCTCTTGCACTTACATCCTTTTCAGTTTGATGCATTGTCTTGCACAAAAAGTAGACCTCTCACCATTGTAGTGCCACCAAAAAGTCTCCCAGATGTCTAATTCAGGCATGTTTTAGTTGTTCTGCTGTAGTATGTCATCATCTGAAAAAACACAGTACTTAGAGAACTCAATCTCAAAAAGCCTCCTGGACACTGAACTGCACATTTGACATACTGGTTACTATTTTGTGGACACTGATGCACTCTCCAAAGAATTCAGTGACTTCACTTAAAATAATCTACAATATGTATGGTCTACTTCAGCATAAAAAGAATTCTACCTCAGAATAAAAAGAATTGATCAGAAGCTCCCTCCATCTTTGGGAGGTAAAATGAAAAATTTCTGCCTTATCATTGATTTTAAACTTTTACTTAATTCCCTTCCAAATGTCAGCTTGACTATATAACCTTTCCCCCCACACTAATTACATTTTAATATACCAAATTTAGCCTTAATGGAATTCTCTTTGAAAAATTTGGAAGAACACGAGAGAAGGGGAAAAAGAAAATACATACATACTCCAATGAAATGTGAACATACATTCATTTAAATCCAGAGTAGATCAAAGCTTATTTTACTCTCCTGGTGCTTTTTCTACTGTGAAGTAAATTAATGTGGCAATTTCCTTCTCAGTGGTGAAAATAATATTGGTTCTTTCACAAATAAATTTTTTGCATATTTAAAACAGAATTAATACTTCTCACAGAGATTTTGGTTGTCCTTGCACAGGTTTTTAAAATACTTCCCCACCATAACTACTCTGCAGGTCTTCTCACTCACTGCCCTGCCCTTCCTCACCCTAAATATCACAGGTTTATTACTGGACTATTTCAATATCATGGTCTTGACATTTTTTAGAAAAAAATTCTTATAAACAAATTGGGTTTTAAGCAAACTGTAAGCACCGTGACAGCAACTTCTCTTTGGCAGCATTTTCATGCTTGCTGTTGTCTGTGGGTCAGACAGATGATGAGAAGAGGACAAAGGTGTTCTGAGGTATATACTCCCTTTCAAGGGGTTCTCGCAAAGCCCAGGGTGTGGATCCTGAGGCAGTGCCAGCAACTGTGGGCCCTTACAAGCTGTAGCACATGGCATTCTCACACCCCAGCACACAAAGGCCCAGCCCAGCCCTGGGCTTAACAGTGTGCTCACTTTCCTGTTTTCCAAAGCACATCTCCTCTGGTGTCTGGCTGTAGATTGGTCTTCCAGTCAAACAGCTTTCACCTTTCTGAATCACACACAACACTAACACCCATCAACAGTTCAGGAAGCACAAATAAATAAATAAAGGTTCTGTGTAAGTTGTGGGTTTTCCCTTCAGCACGCATCTTCTGTGTCCTGGAGGCAGCTGCTTTATTTGGCAGTAGGCTGGTGGCAAGAACATTACAGCTAAATCTATTCTTTCACATCTATTTACTCTTTCTTTCTTTCCTGGCACCTCCCTTTTCCCTGCCTTGTTCCTCGAGTCTCCACATAGACAATTTCTAGTATAATTTTGAATGCCTGCACAGAATGCATAAACAAAACCAACTAATATTAAGCAACCTTATCTGAAGAAGTCCAACCGTTCCATTTTAAACAAAAAAGAAATTATCCTTCTTTTTCAGCTCCAGAGTATCTTCTCATCAGTATTATAAAAAAAAAAAACCAAAAAAAAAACAAACAAACAAAAAAAAAACACCAAAAACTCACAAAAGAACCCAAGCTTTTAATGCTACATTTATTATAATAGTCTATTTTAAATATTTAAGAACAAATATGCTGTATTTACCCTAAATTTCAATGAAGTTACATGTGTGATTATATTCATTTTATTAGCTTTCATTATTCTGAAACATTTCATGCAGTACATTTTCATACAATAAGACACAGCAAGTTTTATTCTTGATGCATTTAATAGCTTAGATTATTATTATTTTAAAGCAACTTTTCCCCTCATTTAGTTACAGTTAACGCAGCATGCTTTCTGTGGGAGATCTTCTAGTTTGTTCACCTGAGTGCTAATCTATATGATACATCAAATGCCATTAAAGCTGCTAATCATATTCCAGCCCACATGATATTTCTCAGCCAAATCTGTTCACTTAATGACACATAATAATATCGCGAGATTATGTTCCCAAAATCAATATAAATGTAAAAACTTTTAAACCAAACGTTTTTTATAGGTGGATATAAACATACATTTGTGCATTTGAATGGTTTGCAACTGACTGCTTCGGGTAGTAAAGGACTACAATGAATACATGACATTGAATAACCTATTAATTTTGTTACTTAGGTGCAAATACATCTAACTGGATCATGTGTAATCACAAAGAAAAAAAAAATTCTACAGATGCTTTCCCCATTCCACATTCTTCCTTAAAAGTATCTGCATATTCAGATTTTAAATGTCTCTTGTTGCTCACACACTTTCCAGCACAAGGAAATTTACAGTGCAATGGTACCTTAGAGTTAACTTCTAAATTAGGTAAAATGCATTGAGATTGAAAGTGAAAATACAGTATTCCAGGTAATTAACTGTTGTTAGGCGGTTTGTTTCAACATGAAACATAGTGGACAACAGTGCTTACACCAATGACCACTGAGGAAGTTTTTTATTCTTACATTTCACTTTACTAAAATTTATTCCTACTTATTTACTCAGAAAAAATTTCTAGGTGTAGGAATCATCTTGGAGCATATATTTTTGGCTGTAACTTATACCACAAAATATTTGACATTCCATTACCAACATATACATATAGGTCATTAAATTTAGAAATGGATCTTGTGAAGAGAAAAATATAAAGTAAATATTCAGCTGGTACAGAATTTCAGTGTTTTTTTTTTTGTCAGTCCATATGCTATCTTTTACTATGACTCAGAAGAAAATGCTTAATAAAACATATTTAAGCTATGATATTTACTGTATTGCATTTGATTAACAGCAATTATAAATATTTACTGTAGATTATACTATAAAGCTTTCAGTATAATAAACAAAAATAACTACATTGTTTTTTGAAAGTACTTTAGTTAGGTATGTACTATTGAAAATTATTCAAAAAACATATTGCAAGTTTAGAACACTACACTTCCCTTACATTGCACATCACAGAAATTCTACCAGTGCATTATCTAAACTTAGCATTTGCTATGCTAGGAGTACCTCATTTAAAAGTAAAAAATAATTCTAGAATAAGAAAATAGTTACCTGACTGATCAGTGTGAGATTCTACTTTTTTTATCGCATCGGGCTTGCTTTAGGGCTGTGCAGCAAGGTCAAAGCAGTCCTGAAAGATTGTGTTCTCACCTAATGTACAAGTCCTTTTGAAAATATTGTTAATTAATGCATTTGCAATTACTTTAAGATTATTTCATGTTGTGCAGAATCCAGCCAGACCTTAATCATCTATAGTAAAGCACAGATGTTATTTAATTCTTTGTTCCACTGTGGTGTCAGATGTACTGAAGACATTTTATGACAGCTCTGACAACTGGTATAAAAAAGTTCATTCAAATAAATATTTTCCAAAATTTTCAGATTCAGAAAGTATTTCACTGCTATCTGACACTTCTGGATAGAGGTCTTGCCTGTGGCTAATTTCATAGATAGTTAAATGTTTCTAATTAATTATCCCCAAAAGAATGTGTGCACAGAGTGAAAATGAATCATTTAACCTTGTTACTATTTCTGTGCTCTCTGAAGCCCAAACCCACGAAGGGAGTAGAAAAGAGAGGCTCTATCCACCCATAAAAGCTGCAGATGACACTGAGCACACCATGACCAGAAGAACTCCTATAACTTTGGTACTTGCATCGCCTGCTGAGATTTCTGAAGCCTACAAATTCTTTTTCATAAGAAATCTGCTTTGCAAAATTTTTGTAACATTTGACATTTTCATTCAAATCTATGAACCCACATACTCAAAGTCTTTCCCACAAACCCACTTCTGAATATAAAAATAATAGAATTCATAGTAGTAGCAAAAAAGAAAAAGTACTTCAAGATGATCCTTCTATTAAACGTAAACCACTAGATATATTTACAAAGCAAGCTTAAGAAGGAGAAGAAAAAGGAATTTCATACAAAAAGGTGCAACTTGATGATCAGAAAATCAGGAAAGTTTACTCAGTTTGAGGATGCTTCCTGATGACAAGAAGAATAAGAAATTATGTGGGTGAGAAGAAGAGAACAGGGGATCCTGGGTAGAACAGTGAATAGCTACACAGTCAGAATTCACAGGAGGTTGGAAAGACTTTTCTTGGATACCCAGAGGTACCTGCATGGAATTTGCTGCAACTGCAAAAGTCAGTGAAGGTTGCTGTATGAAAAGCAAGATTGAAGGAAAAGAGCAGTACTAGAAATGCACAGGGTCAGAAGGACTTGTGAGAACTAATCGTTGTATTTATATCTATTTTAGAGATTCCTCACCTGTGTAGCTCTAACTGAAGTTAGCTGTAGTGCCTCAGAAGGTAACACCAGTAAAACTATTTACACTCAAGCTTGCATTCATTTTACTTGGGATCTCACTCAAACTTCTGCTTGAAAATGTAAACAGTATACACAGCAGAGTGAATAAAATCAAGAGATTATCCTAGGGCTCAAGCATCCTGTGTCAGCACACACTATGATGAACAGTTTGTCCTCTTTTTTCCGTTTTTCCTCTCAACACACATGATCCATTACTCTGACATTTTTATTTTATATTAATTTCCTCTTCTCATTATTTCTCATAGCTACCACAGCTCCATTACATCTTCTATAACAAGAAGACAGATGCCAAGTAAAAGTTGGATCCAATTAATCAAGAACTGTAAACCACAAATTATTTTATATTCACTCTGAGCTGGGGAAGATAATGAGCTTCAGGTACTGTTTGGCAAGACTTTGGCATTATAAAATCCTGTATATACAAGCAGTCTCCCTGCTGCTGTCAACAGGAAATTACTGTTGGTAAAGTAATTTTGCTTTAGAAATGTCACCCATAACTATGCACTTTCTATTGGGAGCAAAAACAAATGAAGGTTTAGCACAAGTTTTGTTGATTTATTCAACAGTTGCTATAAAGCATGTCAGTTAAGCTCACTATTCCTTAGCTCTGACCATTTCTGGTTTTTTGTTATATTGCTCCATCCATGCAATATATGTTTAAGAAGTAAAAAAATAATAGCAGTGAGAGAAAATAACAGCAGGTAGCTACCCATTCTTCATTTTCTGTAGTTCCTCTGAGCTCTAAACCAAGCTAGGCATATACCTGTACCTATATCTATATGACAAATCTTATATTTGTCAAAGCTCTGAAATCATGCCAGGGCACGCAACCACATCTGTATTATACTAAGATAATAAAGGCAACTCTGAAATGCAAGTTTTTGAAATGTATTTCTAAATAAAATGTTCAGGTGTCATGGAAATTCAAGATTTGAACATGGAAATATTTAGGTTGATGGTTAAATTGGCATATACAAGGAGTTCTAGGAACATCAGGATTACATAAACTGAACATATTTATGATTATGTGTAAAGTTGATTCAACTTTTTTTTTCCTCTGACTGTAAAAAATATAAGACAGTACATATATATTATTTCTAAGGGATGGCATATTCCCATGAAGCAGAGATAAAGTGGGAGAAAACTGAGGAGATAGAATGTTCCTGCCCAGTAGTCACTTTATCATATTGCAATTCCACAATATTACCTATACAACAGAGCTTTCAACGAGCCATGGTAAAATCAATATCATATATTCTGTTTATTTTCACTGAAGTGAGCTACCATTTATCAGAGACTGGAAGATCAGCTGCTAGAACAGTAAGCATACCTTAAAGGCTTGTATTTGTAGGTTACTACTGGAATTAGCCAAGGTTATCAGATACTACCTGTTTCTCACAAGGACTTTACACTTTCATTTCTTTCTCCACTAACAATTAAAATTGGCTTATTGGGAGGGGAAAGTGAGTAGGCAATAGTTGCAACAATCAGTGGTTGACATCTGACATAACATACTTAATTTTTCATGTAGGCAGGAAGGTTTTAATCCTGCCTGGTGTTCTGCAAGAACAAACTGACCAGATCTCTGGAGATTTCAGCCAAAGGGAAATGAACATCAGTCTTGGGAGAATACTATTACACTGAATGACGTCTTATACACAGAAAAACCTGAGAGAGGAATCCACAAAACTTCACTTCAAATATGCTAAACTAATTAGGCTATAATACTCCACTAAAAATAATTTGTTTGTACTACTAAAACTCTGGGGAAATCTGGCTCAGTAATAAAGCCCAGCTGTTGCGATTCAATATATCCTGATTTTGGACTACTTGCAGTTCAGATAATGTTGAAAAACTGCAGCTGAGATTAACAAGAATTTGTACCTGGTGTGATGAAAAAGTGAACTGAGATGCTACAATTTTTTTCTTTTCATTTATAATATAATTTGTATACTTTCATAAGCAAAAAGCTATTTGCACTACTCCCAAATAGGAAAAGTTGGTATGAGGAAGTTTCTTCCCTGTTCTCCAGCTGGCTGTCTGAGATAGTTACATATAGAACTTGATCTGACATGTGCTATTCTACCTTTAAATGAACACTACTGTGAGTCATTTGAAGAGTCACAGTGGAATAAACATACAGAGTTTTAGACATTTCTTTGTAATATCTTGCATTACTGATTTCCCATGTTTTGCTGACACCAACAACTGAGACTAACATCTTTGTCTAGTAGCATGAAGACATAATGTGGAACTCTACAAGCTAGTGTTTTATGCTAATTTCAGTGTTAATATTTCTAAGGATTGCAGACTTTGCCACCTGGAAGAGCAAGGCCATAGGAGATATAAAAGAGATATGACTGATTACAAAGACTATAATTAATTTAAATTAGTGAGTCAGAAATAAAGCAGTTGTTCATCCAATTCTCCCTCCAGAAACTTCTACAGGGTAGATCTTAGCAAAACTAGAACAGTTATTAAATAACAATGTCACTTAGGCATTGGACAAATTAATCAACCAACAGATTAAACAAAGTTTGCCCTAATTAAAAAAGAGTATGCCTCCTTCTACCAACAGATATATTCTCAGACCAGAACTAAAAATTTTATTATTCTGCTATGGATTTTCACAGAAGAATATTATGATAAGAGCCTTGTGCAGCCTTGAAATTACATAAATTATATCAAGTCACAGAAGTTTAATTAACTGCCATTTTATTAATCAGAATTCATCATTAAAATCTGTATCAGACTGACAAAAACCAGAAATCATTTTGGCAAATCTGGATTGTGTACTTCCAAAGAGATAACTAAAATAGACACACACACATATAACACATAAAAAAAATCCTCAAAATTAGGCACTAATTTTCACCAATCAGTCAATTTGTCCAGACTCCACCTCCAAGGGTCACAGAAGAGAGAGAATGAAAAACAGCCAGTTTACCTAAAAGAAGCAAATATATTCTCCACACCACAGGCAAAAACCTTCATATTTCAGAAAGACTGAAGTGATGGAGTGAACTGAACATGAAGGACACTGTTATTCTGTGTAGCATTTGTTTTGTAACAGGTGAGTAATACATTAGCAATTAAATTGCTTATCTATAGAACTGCTCATGCAGTATGAAGAACGGATGTCCATGTCATACCTTCAATTCAGGGGAGTTAAACCCTTTCAAAGTAAAGTAGTTCTAGTGTAGACACAACTCAACAGGGGTTAAAAAATAAATCTTTGAAAGAGGTTTAGTTTTTAGAATGTTTAGTGACACAAAATAGTTTTGATAAACTAATTAGAGTCTTTAAGTGAGAACCATAAGGGATTTTTCTTGGATTTTTTTATTATTATTTTTACTTCTTTTCCCCAGTAATATAATCTCTTTTAAAATATTAAATTCTATAAATTAGGCAGTTTGAGAGAAAATAAAGAAATTAAAATTTGCTTTTCTTTTAAATTTAAAGAAAATATAAATCATTACTTAATGATTAATAGGTTAATTTTACTAGAAGGAAGGAAGGCGCGGAAGGANTTATTGAAACAGTTCTCAGCCATGTGAGATATTCATTTTCCTTTGATTCAGTGGATTTTACCAGATAGCAAGTTCTTCCCAGAGCCGTCCTCACATCCTTTCCCTACTTCAGTTCCTTTTCTCTGCAAAGACAGCCAGCCTGCCAGCTCTTACATCAATGGCCTATTAACGTGATGTTTTTAAGAATACTTCAAGCGTGTGTTTGCTGTTCAAAAAAAACCTGAAATTAATCTGACTAAACTGGGTAATGTGTAAAGTACCACCTGGCTCAAGATGAAGTTTCTTTCTGCAGGACCTCCTGTTAATGCTTCTGTCACCTCTAGCAGTACATGCTCTGCCAGTTTTTTGAGTTGACTAGTGTGGTAATCTTTTTTTATGTTTTGCCAACAGATGTAATACAGCCTTTACAGAATGGAACACTAGTGTAGGAGAAATCACAGGCAAAAAGTAAAAGTTGTGTTCCTTCTGTACCCTGGTATACAGGTACAGAATAAATACATACATTGAGTGAGTTATAATCCTCTATAACATCTCAAAACAGATCTTGCCATGATTCTGTTGGCACCGTTCCTCTGCATGAATTGACATGCAACAACTTGTTTGATCCCTGCTGCTCCCTACCTTAATCTAGGAGCCTGACATTCTTTCCAACTACAAGGAATTAGGTTAAAATAATGGTATCAAAACCTAATATTATGTTCAAGTAACACGTGGATGAAGATGTACTAGTTTAATGACCTGGGTTTTTTAGGTTATCTGCATGCAGAGTTTCCATTTTGACCACATCTTTCTGTAGGCTGGCATTTGGGGATTTTTCTTTTTTGTGTTTTGTTGGTAGGTTTGTTTTGTTGTTGTGTTAATTAAAAGCTACCAAAAATACAGCGCCGTAAAGCACATCCATGTATCTGTAACCTTTTTTTCTTTTCAAAATATCTCCTCTGTAGTCCAGAGTTTCTATCTCACCAGAATATTTACATTCCTGAAACTTTAGACTTGGTAAGTTTTTATCCTGGTCTAATACTTATTCATCCTGAATATGACCTATTTTTTTGCACATATGTTAATAACTTTTGAACTAAAATGCAAAAAGCAGTGTATGAGAGATGGAAATGACAGACAACTAAAGAGTAGCACAGCATTTCTCAGATTCTTAGGGAGAAATTCAAGAACAGAGCCCAGCTGGGGCTAAACCCAGCAAGGAATATAAGAGATAAAAAAAAAGGTTCTTGTAGTTGAACTAATTGCAAAAAGAAGTTCAGGGAAAAGGTGGCTTTGATGGTGGGTAGGGGAACTAACAAGCGAGAGGTGGCATGGAGCAGGCTAGAGAACTCAATGCCTTTATGTCTTGATCTTCATAGGCCTGTTTTCACACCTCTGTGTGTAACAGAGGAGTGAGACAGCTAACATCTGGGAGCAACACCTTCGAACTACCTAGAGAAATGAGATATATTTAAATTCATCAGCTTGAACAGCAGGAACATTTCATCAGTTATTTCAGAGTGAAAGTGCTGAAAGTGTTGGTGGATCGTGATTGTAAGGTGCCTGAATGTCTTCAATGTAAAAGAGAAACTGAAAGAGAGATCCATGATAGGGAAAAAACTTCATGCTATTCCCTTCATTAAGACATACCAGAAGGAGTTCTTGGGTAACTGTGGGCTGGCCAAGCTCTTCTTTCTCCTTGGAAGAGGGCCTGTCACTCTGGAATATATGTCCAGGCATGTGCAGGAAAGTGAGTAATCGGGAATAGTCAACATAGATTTAATAAAGTCGAATTATGTTGGATGAACTCTAAGTTTTTTCACCAAGATCAGTTTGATGGATAAAGCAGAAGGCTGAAAGGTCTATACCTTGACCTCTCCTGGGCTTCTGACACTGTATCCTACAATATTCTCATTTGTCAGATGAGAAAATACAGCCTGAAATATTTGGCCTGTTGGAGAGAATCCAAAGGAGTTTTAAAAAGTTAGCCTTTCTTAAAGGCTCTGATAAAAATCTTAGTGTAAAACATCCAGTATTCTTTTGTAGAACAGCATTTTTCCTGAAAAGTTTAAAAAAATTGAAATCTGAAATGTGCTTTTATTTAACCCAGTGTTATTTTGCCAACAGAATCATCACATTAGCATCTTTTTTACGTGAAAATTCTAAGGTCATTAATGGCAAAGTATAAGGTCATATTGTATATCTAGTGGCATAAAGTCACACATTAATCCTCCTAATTAATTTACATACCAATTGAATAAAGGCTTTTGTAGCCACAGTCTAAATGTTACTGTACAATTAGTAGTCTGAAACTGTGAAATTATACTGCTTCTGTTGAAAAGGAACATAACTAAAACTGTCAACAGTGCAAGATTATGTGACTTTAATTAGATTGTAATTTGAAAATAAATGTAATTGCAGTTAATTTTTATAAAGGTGTAATTTCTTCTACAAAGTTCAAAAATGTCATATTCATAAAAGCTCATCTTTCAAGTGAAGGAAAATTTCATTACTAAGGAAGAATTCATTACAGATTAAATAAAAAAATCTGAAGGATTCAGATTAAATTTTTAGTCAGTTTTAAATTCCATATTTTTAAACTGCATTATTTTTTAAAAAACAGAAGTGCTGGTAAAAAGAATCTCATTGGGTGCTGATTTGTGCACATTTCTTATTTCATGCAGAGGGAAAGGAGAAAAGATGCACACTCTTAAAGAAGAGAAGCAGTGAAACGAACCACAAGCACCATTAGCTCAGGGAATGGCAACATCTGAAGGATAGGTGGACTAAGTGCTCCTAAAAACACTTTGGCACTAAGACATTTCTGCTGTTTCTTCTCTGCTTCCCATTGTGTTTATAGAAATAGCATTTTGTGCCACCTTTGTACACAGGATTGCATCAAAGAAACACCATGTTTACTTTTTCCTCCTAGTGGAAAAAATCCATAACTTTGCAAATGTGGTAAAATGCTGGAGACAGAAGGGAATGTTGCTTTCTGTTCAGTTTGATTTGCCTGCTAAGTGAAGGGAAAAGACAGCACGGTATCTGAGACAAAGACGGATTGGCTGCACGTTAAAGCTGCTCATACAGCATAAAGGTGTCTCTGCAAGCAGAAGGCACAGCTTTTGCTGAAGGAATGAGGGATCATTCCACACAAGGAGGAAACAATCACCACCAACAGAGTTGAGAGCTGCTCTTAGAAAACTTCTGAAATTATCATTAATGCTCATGTACAAAAGAAGCCAGAAAATAAGTGTAAGTAGATTGTTGGGCATTATCACAAATCACAAGCTTCAGAGAGGCAGAAATTCCAGTTGTCATGTGATCCATATGAACTATCTTTCTGTACAAGAGTAGATGGAATATGCAAAGACTGTTATATATATTGAATATGTCATTGTTATATATAAATGTAACTGAACCTGAGCCAGCAGTGCATCCAGAAGTCAGTGGGATGCTGACCTCTATCAGAATAGTGTGGCCAGCAGGACTAGGGAAGGGATTTCCCCCCTGTATTCAGCACGGGTCAGACAACACCTCAAATCCTGTGTTTTGGGCCCTTCACTTCAAGAAAGACATTGAGTTGCTGGAGAGAGTCCAGCAAAGGGCAGCAAAGCTGGTGAAGGATCTGGAGCATGTCTTATAAGGAGTTGATGAAGGAAGACCTCATCCCTTCCCATGACTACCTGAAAGGAGGTTAAAGCCAGAGGGGCTTTGTCTCTTTTCACAAGTAATAGATTCCAGCACAAGAGGAAATGGCCTCAATGTTTGAGGAGAGATTTAAATTGGATATGAGGAAAATATTCCTCACCAGAAGAGTTAATCAAGCACTGGAACAGGTTCACCAGAGAAGTTGAGGAATCAGCACCCTGGACGTAGATGAGGCACTTAGCAGCATGGACCAAACAATATTAGGTTTACTATTGGACTCCATGATCTTAAATATCTTTTCCAATCTAAATGATTCTACATAAATCTCTGATTCTATCTTAGATGTTGATTACATTGTTTTGGTGTTTAGTGCTTTTACGAATACAGTTATGCCACTGTCTGCCAAGGACACCACAGACCAATAAAGGAATTTAGGTCCATTCCCCAAAGTTTTGAGAACTGCATGTTAAACAAGTACTAGGACATAGTTGTTAATAACATAACATTTTTGTAAACCTCAAAAAACAACTTAAAAAATTGATTGACAGTGGAATTAAGTATTTTATATTTGCTTATTACTCATTTTCAGAACAGATCACCGAGTAAGACCTTAATACTGTCTTAAATGACATCAAAGAGAAAATTTCTGTGAAGTAAATAGATGTTTGGTGTACTTGGGAGCCTACAGAGCGAACTGAACTGATAGTTTGTCTATTATGTTTTTTAGTTGGAGCCAAAAGGTATGACATCTATCAGCATTTTATGCTCCTCTTCTAGACCTTCAATGTAGCAGTTACTCCACTTCCTAAGTACAATTCAAAAGGAAGCATCAAAAGAGAAAGTACAGAAGAAACCATCAGCTTGTAAGTAGTCACTAAAAATAACAAACTCCTGGGAAGAAACAGTATTTCTCCTTTGAAAAAAATGACAGTAGGAGTCTGACAATCTGTTCTGCATATCTTCACTGACATAGGAATCATCAGCAAACCACTTGATTTCTGGTTGCTACTCAGTCATAGGCACCATTATTAAAATTGATTCAATTCATCATGTGCCTTATAGACAATTAATTCTGCATTTTAAATTGGTAGAATGCTTTCAAATCATTGAATAAACAACAGTAAAAGAAAACCAAGTGTAATTTAAACTTTTACTTTACCATGAACATCTGTCAGCTTGAGAAACAGCAATGATAAGGATATTAATTTATATTATAGGAGATTGATAAATGTATTGCCAGGACATTCCAGAAAAAAAAATAAAATTGAGATATATTACATGTCTCTGACTTGGTTTTTATCTAAACATTTAAATACCTAAGCTATTACATATTTACTGTAGAAAGCTGACAACTATGGCCAGAAGTGCCTTCTACTCCCTCTGAAAGTAACTCTGCTAGCACACTTGCTCAACTGCACTAGCAGTATGGTGTAACATAAACTTATATGGGCAAAAGGATGACCTGTGCCATATCCCATTCAAGAGATGGAAATGCAAACCATTTCTAACTTCAAAATTACATTTATTTACTAGATTGTATCATTTTATTACTAAGATGGACAAATGTAAAAATCACCTTTCAATTAACATCCAATTTTATTAGCAATTTAGAATTTATTGCTCACATAATATTTAGTACTTGATGCCAGTCTCCAATGAATTCTGTTCATTCTGTGAGTCTCTGAATAGTTTTGTTTTCCCATGAACTTCCAATGGTCCAGCTTCTCCTTCACTATTAGAGAATATTATTAACCATAAGGATTCTTGCAGTTTCTATAAATATTTTGCAGTGTCTAACTTTAAACAGTTTTCTCAAAAATTATCTGCTACAAAAAAACATGATCACACAAGTCTGAGGCCCTTACAGGCACAGCATAAAACACAATGGAATTCACAGAAGTATGGACTAAGAAAGCACTGTCATTTAGAAAAAAACATGTAAAATGATAAGTTTAGAATAAATTCTTCAAGATGAGAGTGATTGTTTGCATTCTGAAAGACTGAACATAATCCCTAAGCAAATTTAAACTTTAGTAATTCCCCATTGCCTAAAATTTTTTCTGATGGGAAAACAGAGAAGTTTACTAATATGAAATGAACATATGGTACTGTTTTCAAATCAGTAAGCTACAGAGTTTAAATATTTAATTTCAACTTCCTTTGGACTTGATGAACTGTAATAGTAAAATAGTTGTAAAATAAAAGAAATACAAATGGTAAAATAATTGACACTGGCCACAAGAAGAAGTTGGACATCCATCAAAAGGACCTTGAGAAAGAAAGGTTAGATTCATCCACAACAAATATGGAGAATAGGTGATAAAACAACAAATTATCAGACCTCTGGTTTTCAAGTATCTAACTTCATTTTGACCTAAACTTGGTGTTTAATCTGTAATTTACCTGAATAAATTAAGTTATCCTTTTCTTAAAGCAACAACTTTAAGACCAAACTCAGTGAGAACACACAACTCAACACTTCTTATGAAACTGTGAGTTTATTATCAGCAAGTTATGAGTGGTCTCAATAACATAAATCAACACGTGTCTTCTTTCTAGATGCAGGAGAGTTTTCCAAATTTCTTGTCATTCCAGTCTGATACTTCACCCTTGCTACTTCTGCTGAAATGTAGTCTCATAAATTATGAAGCTCTCATAATTTGTTGGCCACATTTATATTTCCTTTCTTCATTGACCACCTAATTCCTATAACACACTTCCCTCTGGACATATCAAATTTCTTGTCAACACCTGAAAAAAGTCACAACCTCTTCAGAATAAAAATAAAAACAAAAATATATGTAGTCTCTACTCTGTCAACACTACAGACTGGTAATGGGGAAGTCTCACTGTGTTATAATAACTTCCAATATGTTGTGGAGCTAAAGGTCAATAGTCATGTCATTCTTGAAATGCTGGTATTTATGATTTTTTCCATTACTTCATTGGATGATCACTGAAAAATGAACAGTACCAGAAGATGATATGTTGTCCTGATTAACAAGATCAAGGAGACATGACCTTTATCAATAAGAATTCAAACACACTGAAGAACCATTACTATAAAACTGTGTTTTAATTTAACCGAGATAAGTCCAAAACAATTCTACTGACTGTAAAACATCTCTGCATTTTAAATAATATATGTAGGTTTAAAATCCATTAAAGTGTTATTCACCTGACTCAATGTACTGAGGAGAAACCAGAGGCAAAATCAAAATCAGAAAAAATAAGATTATTTATGTTAGGGTTATAGATGGCTGATCTCTGTCTGTAGACACACTATCTGTACAGTTCTTTTTTCAGAGTAGTGAATTTGTTTTTATAAGAGGAAAAAAGTCTCTCATACCTGTTTTGAGAGTTCTAAGTCCCTGCTGGAAATACATCTGTACTTCACAGAAAGGCTTTCTTTGTTCTACATTCTTTTACTGTACCATATCTTGAAGGCTCACACTGCCGAGTGAATTTTGAACACTTACATCTTTCTCTGCATTTTTAAAGGGTAATGTTCACTCAATAGCTCAACACCAGAAGTACATAATTATAAAGGGTAAAAGAAGCTGCATTCAAATTACCCATGAGTTTAAATGCTTGGCTCTGTATAATTACTTTCAAATTATTTCTGTCAAACACACGTTATAGTTGAGTTGGTAATTTATATTTTAAAAAGAAAATTAAGAAAATCAAGGAAGAACTTATTCAGAATTTTTAATAAGCACAGCTTTTTCCTTTAACAAAAGGTATCAGGTTTTAAAGCTACTTATTACTTAGCCAACTAAGTTCTGTAGATAGTCAGGAAAACAGATTAACACATTAGAGACTACAACTCCAGCTTTCAGTATGGAAAATATAAAGATCTAACATAGATATAATATGAAATACCAGCATGTTTCTATGTGAAACATTTGCATATTTTTAATTATTTTTTTCCTTTTTCTGAATTGATACCTTTTACTACTCTCACATCCATCAATGAGTGGGTTCACTTGGAGTCATAATATTGTGAGGTTTACAGCATTGTGTTCTGTGTAGTTGTGTTCATGGTTAGGACAGGAGGGAAGAGAAAATAAACCTTCTGTTTTCTTCACTGAATTTGTATTTATGATTGCCAAGACCAGCTAGTCTGTGAACTTCAAATCTATTTGAAAGGAAAGAGGCAACTGCACATTGGCAAAGATGCACAACGGGGCATCTGGAAGTACCAAGCTGGATTCTCTTTTTCTGAAATACCAACCTTAACAAAATTTCTCCAAATAAACATAGAAACACAAATAAAACCACTTAGAACATACCACATGATTTCTTTCTATTTTTAAACCACATTTTACAGAAAAATTGAAACCTTCAGAATTGTTGAAGTGCTAAAATGTTTATTGGTCCATTTTCCACATTGTTGTTTTTGTTAACATTCTTCATCTGCAATCGAAGATTCCCTGAGATTTAAAACACAGCCCTCAGTACTAAGTCAAACTTGGCAGATGCCACTGAAAAGACTAATGAGCTGCTCTAACATTTGTAATGTCAGAACACTTCAGGTAGAAGTGTTTGTCTCTAATACTACTTTAAACAGGCACTTCATATTGTAAGGAAATACTTCAGACTTTTTATTTATATAAAGCTTCCTTTTCCAAACTTCTCAAAATACAGAGATATCATCTGCAATGATGTGGAAAGCAAAAAAAGTGGCCTAACTTAAACCTTATAATTGATGGGAGACTCCACTGGATTATATTGTGGAAGTAGAGAAGAGAAAAAAGTCCTGTGTGGAGCCCTTGTATGTTTTGGCAGGGTTTGAACAGCACAGGAATTCCAGCTGGGTGCTGGCTGCAGAGGGGGTCTGAGGCAGGTTTCTGGGGCAGGCCAGAGTTTTCAGCTACACTTCATGTCACTGTTACCTGTGTCCCTTGGAGCATCCTCACATAGACACTTGGAGGTTCACCTTATATGACATGCAATATTCCTTATGTCCATAGGGAAATCCTTTGGCCAAGACATTGAGGTATTGTAAATCTGAGATTGTTGACCAAACTGGAAATAGAGTTTGGAAAATGAAATCTTGTTTAATGTCACTAAGGTCTGTTTTAAAGGTTATATTATGTAAATTCAAAGTCTGCCAGTGCTTTCCCAGGGAAGTTCCAGTGTTTTCCTTACTTTATACAGGTGAGCTCCATACAGCAAAATTTACTGAGAAGAATCCAGAATTATTTAGAATGAAAGTGCCTACTGCCAAATAAATATGAAACACCATGTTTGTGCTGAGTGGCTAGACTAGGGTAGTTAAGCAAACTGAGGGGCTTCCATCTCAGTATCTGTAACCTCCTTTGCTGATGCCTTGGAGAGAATAGCTTTAGTGTGTAGCACAGGATTGTCACAGGAGCGGCAGGGGAAAACATCTCGGGCTGTGATGTGTTCAGTAACTCAGCTGATGTCATCTTTAGTATCATTGAGAAAATATTTATGCATAGGAATGCTTTTCTCTTGGAAGAACCAGAAAAAAAGGGACTTGTTTACAAGTAGGTATATTTCAATGAAATTGTTGCATATTCCATAATGAAAAATTTAATACAAAATCGCAAGTGCCACAAAAATGTTTCCTAAAGTTATATAATTCTCCTTTACAAATGTGTGGGTTTATTCCACTAAGAACAGATATTTTAGAGCTAATAAGAATGTTGTTTTCATCTGTTTTCCCGAGGAATTTTTCTGTAATTAATTAAAATTAAGAAATACATTCTAAACCATAGTGTCTTCAGGGACCTGTGTGGGTGCTGGAATTCATGAACTTGATATTCTCCAAAGGAATAAAGCATATAGTACATAAATTAATATGGTTGGTATGTAGTTCTTAAATATAGAACAACTTTTTGATTCTGAGTAAGCACCCATCTAATTTGAGTACATCACATTAAAGTTACTGTGAAGAAAAAAGTGATATGAATTCACAATTTAACAAAAAAATATCATAAAATGTTTTCACTTTATAAGGAAGCCATTGGATTTCTTGCTGCAAAATTCCTAAATACCAGTCAGCTTATACCAAACTGTTCAGAATGTGTTTTCAAGCTAAATATACTGTTTATTAAGTTTAATTGCCAAAAAAAAAAAAAAAAAAAAAAAAAAAAAAAAAAAAAAAAAAAAAAAAAAAAAAAAAAAAAAAAAAACTAAAATACATTTATCTCAATCTTTCAGAACTACATGTTTTAGCAATAATTTGGTTGTTAAGTTATAGTAACATATCCTTCCTGGGGGAAAGGGAAACCAGCAGGAGATTGGACTTAACTGCAACAAAAATTAATTTTTTCAGCTTCAGTGGAACTTGGTTTTGGATGACATGACTATTTAGTGCTAACTGGTTTAAGTATGAAAGTTATAATATAAATTCTGACACTTTTAAATGGAAAAGAGACAGCATTGTAATTAAGCCTCACAATAGTGATGTGGTGAGGTGTGAAAAATAGGAGGCTTATTCAGCACCCAAGATAAATTATTGTAAATCTGTAGTAGGTGTATGTCAAAAATGAATTCAAAGTGCACCGCAGAAGATTTTTCATTACTTCTAAAATGCATGACGCTGCAAGTTTTACTGCTGACTGCTGTGTTCAGGAATTAGGCTGTGGAAAATGGATACTAACTAAACTGTTTGTAACTGAAAGTCTTCAACATGTATTATCCATATGAATACTATAAACTCAGAGTGTTGCAGAGAGAATAATTTGTTTCACTGTATCATTCCTTTCATTTTGTTGTACCTCAATATTTAAATTCTCAATTCCTATTAAGTGAAAAAAAAATCAGAATAAAAAACAAAACAAAACAAAAGAAAAAAAAAACCAAATACTAAGACACTAACACTAACATTTTTATTAATAGAATTCAAAAAAATTTACAGAATATATATTTTTGGAAAAAATAATCTTGCTATAAACTGGGAATTTGCTTTCCTCTTCAAATATTTGCTGACATATAACTAATTCTCATTATTTGAAATAGCATTCGGAAATTGAGGAAAACCATTTCAATCTAGTAAAAAATCCTGTAATTCATCTTAGCCAAAATAATAATCTATGGGAAATATCTGAATATGTGACCTCCAACACAAAGCTTTGTGTTTAATTTTGTAAATGCATAATCTAAACCCACATTCCTTACAGAACTATCAGAAGAGACTTGAATGTCATAGACATTCACACAGAACTTGAATGTCTGGGCTATTCAAGTGTGGACACTTCATTGCAGCTCATCAGATTGGTGCAATTTACTAAGTGGAAGAAGTGCAGCAATTCTAAACAGATTTATCATCTGTAAATGAAAGACAAGAACGCAACTCAAAAGTTTCTATCATAAGGTCCAGTAGATTCCATCTTGGTGAACTGAAGTAATTGCTTTCATAAACCAGGGACGTTACTTTTCTTTGAAAGGATAACCTTCTTGCCAGAACTCATAACGTTGCAGTTGATGTCTTGTAAAATGTTCCTCCTAAATCTATTTAGAAACGCAATTAATAGAAAATTATTGATGCTTGTATGCTTACAGTCAATGAGGAAATGCATGAAGACTCAAGTGGATATGTATTTAACTTAATTAAAAAATATCAACTTCTATTGAATTGTGAGTTTAAGTTTTGAAACTATGAGAAAATTATAGAGGTCACTGTAGGAAAGAAATTTCTGTTCTGCAGTCTACTAGAAATTCGAAACTGTGGTCTACTTTATGACATGAAAATAGTCACCAAGCACATGAAACAAATTTTCTCTAACCTAAATCTTAATAGTCAGTTTTCTTTCTGTATATTTTAACTGTGTGAGGATGTAGGGAAGAAAGAACAAAGTCAGAATGATCAAGTAGAGGAAAAAAGTTAATTTCAGAAGTATCCCTGACTTTTGTTTGCTTAGTATTCTTTAAAACAGAAAATTATAAAGGAATTGAGAAAATGGAATAAAATAAACTGTAAAACCAAGAAACTGAAAAGTTTCAGGAAAAAAAAATGCAGATTTAATGTTTTAAAAAAGAACATTCCATTTTTTATTCTGCAGTGAAAAGATGAAATTTATCTACCAAGTCAATATAATGTTCCTGTGATCATTTTATAAAACCTTCTAGATTTGAGAAAATTATCTATGGAAGCTGAGCTGGGAATACATTTTGAAAGCACATGTTGACATGCATCTGTATCAGTACCACACGTGAGAAGCTTTCATGCTTCTTTCCTTGTTTAACCATTGGAAAAAAGGCACAAAATTTAGGTTTAATACCTCAACTTAGCATTAGAAATTCCTTTAAGTATCTTCATATATAAGATAGATTTTACTGAATCAGAGTGATGACTTTTTCCTGTTGAGTATGGAAGAAAAACAGAAGTTATTTGGCTGAGGTTAGGACATATCAATAATTGGAAAGAAAATATTTTATTTATTAAGGAAGACAGCATAACTCTCTAATTATGATGATATGATAACTGCTGATAATTTGTCAGAATGTAATTCATTAATTTAAATAGCTTTTAAGCACTAGTTAGCTTATACATTAGCAACGTATGGAAGGGATTCCAAATCACTGCAAACTAGAAAGTGGACAATGACATAGAATGCAGACACAGAGAGGGTAGTGTACATTTAAAAATGCTGGACTTTTTGTTGATATAAAATTGTGATGTTTTGTAGTTTTGTCTGAGGCAGTCTGATGAAACAGAACCACAGGAACTATCTTATTTGGCCCTATCTTATTTAAATCTTACCTGACCACCCTTATCAGTTCCACAGACAAATTACCTCTTCATCTGCTGTGGATAGATCTTGAACCCTTTTATTGTGTTAACAAATACAGTGTCAATAGTCTTAATATTTACCTATAAAACCTTTGACCTGAATGTAGAATAAACCCATAGTATGTTACATTTTCCTAAGGTTTAAAAGTGAAGGAGGATTTACTTTCATTTGCAAGTAGTCATTGTGACATTAACCCTCTTCTATCACTGTTCAGTGTACATGAAGATTTATCTCCATACTCTCCTTATTCTACGCCTTTCCTTTTGGAAAATGTAAGGAAAAAAATAGGCTCATTTTAAAAACTTTGCACTAGTAAAATGAAAGAATTTGATTTTCTGAGATCTCTTACTGAAGGCCCATGACATAGTTTCTGTGGAATCAAAGTGTCAGGAGTTAAATCCTTTCTTCTGAAACCATACGAGATCTTTTTTTTCTAATACTATGAATGCTAATAGGATCCAAAATACTGTTGAAATAAGCTCTCATGAAAGGAATCTCTGTTCAGAAGCAGAAAAGGTTACCAGAGGTAAGGGATATTTTGGAAGTGAACAAAATGTTCTTTTTATGACTTTTCTGTCATTGTTAATATTTTTCCAGTCTTCTAGAAATAATGAATATCTACCATAAAGGATGAGGGAAATGTAAAAATCCTTAGAGATATGTCAGAATCACTTATACAAGAATCAAACTGATGATTCTGATGGAGGTAGCAACTGATTAGAAGCTTTTGTCAGAGTTTAAAAAGATCTCTATGTGTGGTTCTGTTGGGTTTTATTAGAAGAAACTCAGCAAGTATCAATGTGACAAAATGAAGAGTAATAAGTGGCCTGTTATATGGAACAGTGTCTTTTAGTGAAATAAGCATCACAATTCATAAATACAGAGATCATTTACCCATATTTGAATTATTTTAAAATTACTTGGGGTTTTTTGGTTGTTTTTTTGTTTGTTTTTTTGGTCTCCCCCCCCCCCCCAAGCGGCTTTTAAA